>JALIZH010008724.1:0-72331 GCA_030522465.1 Rhipicephalus appendiculatus | reverse complement strand
CGGGAAGCTGCAAGTATCGAGCTGCTCTTTGATCTTCGTGTGACATTCCAATATGTTGCCATCGCATTCAATGCTTCGGCCTTTCGGCGATACTGACTTTTTCGATCTTCGGAGAAGCGTGGTATCTGCTACACACCTGTAAGGCATTATATGCACATTGTTGATGCTGTGGCTGATGACGATGATGAATTATGGATGTATCTTTTGTAATGGGTTCGAAGCATTCAACGACACACTCAATAAAATACGTTGCGGGGCTAGTTGGTTCGACGTTTTTAGTTAAAATATTGTAGCGCTACAATTGACGAGTACAAGAAGAGAAGTACATTGGAGTCAGTTGGAGTCAGCGCCCGTTCTGTCGCGCGCTTCTCCTCTTGTCCTCGTTCAATTTAGCGCTACAATGTTTTAAGTAAGAACGACCCACTCCTTATGCAATTCGCATTATGTGACTGGTGAAAGAAGATGAAGAATGCAGCGACGAATGCGGCACGTTGCGGACAAAAAAAAAGAGCGAGTGGTGGTGTTGTCGAAGAAAAAGGAGGAAGAAGCAGCCAGGGCTGGCAAGAACACCCGTGGCGACGTTTCCGACGGCCACAAGTCATTTTTGTCGAGTGTCTGTTATCGGACCTACACGTTTCCCTGCCGAATCCAACTTCCAAACACCAGTGTTCATTGCAGCGTAATTTAGTTTTCGATGATATTTCTCCAAAAAATGCTAAATTACTGCCAAAAGTTTTCTCCAAGGCCTTCTTCAGGATCATCTCGGTCAGTTTCCTGCTCATTTGGTTGTTTCTTCTGACGCAATGCGAAATCTTCAGAAGGTCGGAGTGGGCATGTTTTCCCATCAGCTTAATTGGTCTTTTGCGCTGCGACAGCCTGCTTTAACCCCAATATTTCGGGCAGAATTTCTGGCCATCAGTCTGGCTATTAGAAAACTAAATTCTGAGCAATAAAAAGTGATTAATGTTACTGATGCTATATCCGTTGCTGCTCATTTAACGCCCGCCAAGCAATCGCATCTTCTCAGGGTATTTTTTATTATTGAACCACATAGCCTATCAGAAGTTCCGCTCTTGTGGGTCCTCGGGCATGCTGGAATTTTCCTAAATGAAGCAACTGACTCGCCCGCTACGGCGTCTTTAACCCTTTCAGGGTCGAATTTTTTTCGCGAAATGCGTGCCAAAAAATGTGTAATTTTTTTTATTGTTGAAATAAATTCTTCAGACCATTCTATTTAAGAAAAAAATTGTCTAAAATTTTTTTTCGTGACCGTAAAGTGACAAAAAAATCATTTTGTGTTGTTACATACACATGGTTTATTCATAGTAACATCAGGCAAAATCCTAAACAAAAATACTTTTACGATGTCTTATAAATAAAAATTATGCATTATAATAAACATAGCTCACAGACCTACAAAAATAAGCGCACCAGAGTACTTTTCCGGTAAAAAAAAAATATTTTTCCTCCAAAACTAAACACTGGGGAATTGTCATCTTTGATCCGATCCGGATTGTCTCACCGCGCACGTATTCAATATGTGGCTCCTTCATCATCATCCGAGTCTGAACTCGTAAGTAAATCCTCGCCTGACGAACTGACATCCAATGAATCAGATCCGGCACTTGGGGAATAGTCCACATCGGAAGAATCGCCGCTCGACTCCCTAGCACCATAGCAACCGACGCGAGCTTCCGCAGCGTAGGCGAACTGCGTGAGTGAGCGCACGGAAGAAAACTGTGTGGTTGTGCGCCTGTCCGGAAAGCAAAACGAGGGAAAAAGCTATAATGATCCTTCATCTTATCGCCAACTAGACGGGGGTTAGTTTTTCCGAGTTCCCTAAACAGGAAACTCAACCACGGCGGCAAGGTTTGTGTAATTTAGCTCCTCCCGAAACAGATGTAATCGCGCCTCGAGGAGCAATAAACGAGAGAGTCACAAGCGGTCACCCTTTAAGAGATTAAAAATGAGACCGCTATCAGCTTTGCGGGCGCGAGAAGCGATAACCAACCGAAGGACGAAACCGAAACCAGCCGCACGGCATGCGCGCGTTCGGGTGTGCAAGCGAAAGCCGCCGCGCCGCTTTGGAGAGCAAAAAAGCAAGAGAGAGACATCGGTGCGTGAAAAAAATTCCACGTGTTCCGAAGTGTGGCAGCACATGTTAAGCAAGAGAAGGGATCGAAAAAGGCGCGCGTTTTATACCAGCCGCACCGAGAGCGCGCTCGGATACGCAAGCGATAGCCGGCGCCACGTTGCGAAGCATAAAAAAAGCAACAACGGAGAGACATCGGCGCATGAAAAAAATTTCACAGTTTCCCGAAGCACGGCAGCACATGTCAAGCAAGAAAAATGATGGAAAGAGGCGCGCGTTTTAAACCAGCCGAACCGCGAACGCGCTCGGGTGCGCAAGTGGTTGCCGGATCGCCGTTTTGCGAAGCAAAAACAAAATAACAACGGAGAAACATAGGCGCATGAAAAAAATTCCGCGTGTTCCTGAAGTGTGGCAGCACACGCCAGCACAGAGAAATGATCGAAAAAAGCGCGCGTTTTAAAGATAAAGGCCATGCCGTACATGTACGGTGAAAACCATTTGGGCACTGTTAGGTGCTGCCGTACATGTACGGCGAAAACCATCAAAGGGTTAAATGGCCCGGTTCTACATATAGTTGCACATTTTACTTTCATTACAGGAGAAAGATTCAAACGCCTCTTAACAGTCAAACAGCTCTCATACAATCTGATGAGTTCCAGCACTGCAGTTTTCATGGAACACCACAAAATGCCTTTTCACGTCAATGCGAGGTGACTCTCACTAGCTTTTGCTGTAGAGTTCCCCGGCTAAACTATTACCTTCACAAACCTGGCTTCTCATTAACTAACCTCTGAGCAATTTGCAATGAACCAGAAACAATAGATCACTTTCTTCTTTCATGCCGCCGTTTCGCCTCACTCCACCGAATATATCCGGAACTCGCGACTGCTAAACAGGGGTTACCACTTGCTACCTCCAACTTGTTATTGTTTGGAGCTGGCCAGTGTGGTGCAAGCCACAGTGCTGTTCTTACTGAGCTACATAAGTTCATACAAGCAACCGGAAGGTTACGCTACTAGTGTCGCCAACCGATGGAAAAAAATTGTCTTCTTTTTTTCCTATTTTTATCTATGGATTCTTTTAATCCTTTTACATTTCTCACGTTTCATTTCCATTGCATTTTATCCTCTTCTTTTTTCTCTTACGTTGCACAGCCTTTTTTTTCCCTTTATGATAGACAGTGTGGCCAATCCCGCTTGTGGGTATGAGCCAGCTTTTCGCAGGCGACAACAGCAGTATTTAGGCGGCCGCGACATCGTGCGTTCAAAGAATGTCAGATACCGCAGGTAACGACGAAGCATGCACCGATCTGTGGGAGAGCCAACTGGATATGGACAGGGCGTGCGGCGCAGTGAGCTCCGAGGAGACGTGCTGGCTGTGTGACGACCTCACGGCGTGGAACCGAGTGACGAGCGCGCTAGGCTTGGAGCTGGAAGAGTCGAGGCCAGGAATGCTGCTTCTGCGGTGCTCGTTCAGAATGGAGGGTAGCAGCGAGCAGGTCACCGGCGTTCGCCCTGTCACCGCCGTTCGCCGAGCATCGTTTCGCGCCTCATGGCTCTTGCGACACCACCCGTGCATCCAGTATGTGATCGTGAGTTACCCCACTAGTGTCAACCCTCCCGTAGAAGAAACGCCATTCCAAATACACCTGCGCCCACAATCGTCGACCACGATTTCTCGCAGACTCCGCGGCCTGCACATCAAGGAAACCTCCAGTGCTCGTCTAGATATGAGAGGGTTCGACACGGTCATCGGCCTCGAGGTGCTCTACATCGACGTTAGTGAGATAAACGAGCATTTCGCTGGTAGTATCAACGAACTTATAGAGCACAACCTCACCACGTTGAAAAAGGTTGACATCCGCGAGTTTCGAGGGACGCTACACGGACTTATAATGCTTGAAAACCTCGTCGCTTGTGAGTGTCTGTCGCTCTGGTCAGCCGTGCGTGAAGGTAGAATTCCAGACATGGAGGCAATGGTGAGCCTAATGCGCGTGTCGACAACGTTGAAGGAAGTCACTGCTCACCCGATCCTTCAAAAACACCTTGCCCTCATAGCTAAGGCCCTTGAGACGAACCACACTTTGACAAAGCTGTCGCTGAACGTAGGGCAGTGCTCATCAATAGTGGAATTGTTCAGATCTCTCGAACTCAACAAATTCCTGAAAGAACTTCATCTGGTGGGTTACGTACATTATGACGTAAGCCACACACAAGCCGTAGCGTCCACGTTAGCAAACAACAGTACGCTCAGATTACTATATATGGATTTATATGACGGCGAGGTAGGTGGTATGCAACAGTGGTCGAGAGCCTTGTCAAAAAATTGCGGATTGCGCTTATTCAGCATTTATTGTCCGTACATCCCCATGGACGAAGTGTCAGCTCTATGCGAATGCCTCCTAGTGAACAAGAGTCTGAAGCTGCACTTTCTTCTAATCGACGATGGCTCTGAAGAAGAAAGGTGCGTCGATATGTTCTAAGCTACTGTATTGACGGCAAGTCACTTGATGTGTCAGCATCTTTTTGTTGAAATGAACGTACCCGCGGCAGCAAGAGTTCTCGTGATGAGGGCGCCAGTAAGAAGAGGAATTTCCCTTCTGTTAGAGCATGATGCTTTAAATCAAGCAGGTAAATATTAAGGAGCAGTTACTACTCAAAGCGAACGTTTGATCGGTGGCTATGATTCCAGATAAAGCAGTTATATATGTGGCTAAAATTTCTGTGTACCATTAGAATGTCCAACAATTCTGAATCGTCAACTTCACCGTTTTGAGAACGAGACCCTGAAATTATGTATACCATGAACTTGAGAGGGAGAAAAATTGTCTTAGCAGTGTAACGGTCACGTTCTCTCACTAAAAGGGGCCCTCAGTCCAGGGTGGCACTGTCGCGCATAACTCTAAATCCTGCTGAATCAGCTGTTGCTGTTGCTGACAGTCTGTGCTGAGCAGTGCAGATTTCCAAAAGAAATGACTGGGGTTAGGAAGGGATGGAACTCCCCGTGCATTTGAGTATTCCCACATGGAATCGCAGAGTGTACTTGACAGCTGTACATGTGACTTAGTGCTTGCAACATAGTGCGTAGATGATGGAAGTCTTCCAGCGCACTGTGTTTTCTTTGTCATTGCAGAACGTATCTGGCACAACAGCTGCTTGCAGACAATTGTTACGACCGCGTGCAGCTTGGACCCTGGACCGAGCCCTACCTGAAAATCCTGTCGTCAGTGCTGGCATCTTCGCGGAGTAACGCGGAGCAGATCATCCTCTCAGACATTGGTGAACTTTCACTGGTCAGCGTCAGTGCTCTCTGCAATGACCTGACCTGCAACAAGCGTATCAACCACTTCATTGTTACCGTCAAGCAGGAGCCCGACGCCAGGGTCACGCTTCTGTGTGAAACAATTAAGAAGAATCGATACATAAAGATCATCATCATCTCCATCGAGAACGTCGATTCTGCAAAGGAGATCTTGCATGCGCTGACTGTCAACACAGCGGTGACCTTCCTTCGTATAACCTTTCGGGTGGCCACTAATGAGGAAACCACGGAAGTGTTTTCGGACATGTTGTCACGCAACAGCGCCATTACAGGTTTGTCGTTGTGTTTGGAAGGCCAGGACGCTCAGCGATTTATTGATTCAATCTCGAAAGCAATGTCGCGTAATAGGCTGATCGTCAGTTTCGATAGCCACGTGAATCACCGGAACTACGTCCCGTCCAGCATTCTTGAGTCGGTGCGAAGAAACAAGGGAGCCCTTCACCGCGCCGTAGAGTTCGTCCTGCAACGCCGAGATGACAGGCGTGGCGCGGAGTGCTTCGAGCGCTTCGTTGGAAGGCCTTGCATGATGACCCACCTGGCAGAAGTTGGCGGAATTACGGATGCAGAAGCACGGCTTAAGGTAGTCGCTGCCGAGGATCGTATCCGAGAAAAGTACTTCGTGCTCACGGGCATCGTTCGGCATTCCATAGTTTGCTGGCCGGCGGACGTCACGCAAATTGATGCGCTCAGCCCAGACTGCTGGCGAGCCATTGCCCGATTTCTCTGGCTAAACGACGTTTCATCTGAATAAAATAACAGCGTGGCTCTCGTTCTTGTATACTTTAGCAAGAAAACATACGATGAGTGCGTCGGTGTGCTTATTGGTCAAAAGGAACATAAGCGGAAACAAAATTGCGTGGCTTGTCTGTCCTTTCCATTCTCCTGAGGTTGACTAAAAAATTACACCATCTCCCGCTAAAGGGAACCATGTGTAGATGTGAAGCAGCGGGCGCTAACGCTTACACTGGCGGCGGCGTTGACGCTGGCACTCATCGCAGCGTTGCGCAGGAGAGAAAACTGGGGAGGCGCAAAGCAGGCAGTGATGGAGCAGTGTTTCCTACTGGAACATGCCAATCGCTGCTAATGGGCAATGAGAGACAGAAGACTCCGACTGGACACAGAGACCCGCACTCCGCTTTTAGTTAACGCGCACGCTGCGAATTTTTATTGTTCAACAACGCACAGGAGAAATCTTCCACCGGCACCACCTTGGAGGTCAAGATCCATTGCCATATATACGGGATGGCCAGTGAACGGTTGTGCAGCACGAGCAGTCGGTTTTTTCAACCAAGAAACTCGCTAGCAGACGCTGCCTGCGTCGGCGTCGCGAGGCGAGAGAGGGGGGAAGCGGAGGAGAGGAGAGAGAGGGGGGTGACACGCATGCGCAGTGGGAGTGTGAACGCCGTGGGCAGGGATGCGTAGAGGAGAGAGGGGGGGAGCGTAGGAGAGGAGAGAGAGGGGGGGACGCGCATGCGCAGGGGGGAGTTAGACGCCGCGGGCAGAGATGGAGAGAGGGGGGGAGTGTAAGAGGGGAGAGAGGGAAGGGAGGCGCATGCGCAGTGAGGGTGTGGTTGCCATGGGGAGGGATGCCTAGAGGAGAGAGAGGGGGAGAGGAGGTTTTTTATTTTTATTTTTTATTTAACTGTTTGCGCATGCGCAGTAAGGGTGGGCACGCGGCACACCACCACCACCACCACCACCACCACCACCACCGGATTAAGCTTCGCCATAAGATGCTTCACATCTAAAACCGCCTGGCCTGCGCGGAACGCGCAGCACAGTCACAGCGAAAGCTAGAAGAGTGGCCTTTCTGGTGCCTTTTGAAACACTATTGGGGCAAGTACTACAAGCACTCTTGTATGGTGCCCACTATGCCATAAATCATCATAACTTTTATGTAGTGGGGAAGCGTCCACTATGCCATTATTAAATGCGAAGCATTTCTTTGCGTACTGCAGGCACTTTTAGCGTTTCTATCTGCGTATCTATCTATCTATCTATCTATCTATCTATCTATCTATCTATCTATCTATCTATCTATCTATCTATCTATCTATCTATCTATCTATCTATCTATCTATCTATCTATCTATCTATCTATCTAACCGCCTACGTCTAGGTGATCTCGTGATTACCCCTTTAACTTGGGGCAGACCAAAATTAGTATGTGAGAATAAGATGGTTTGACGAATATGACTCGCTGGTCGTGACATGAATAATGACAATCCCGTCGCGTACGTCGTCAAACTCTTTCGGGCAAACCCTTTGGCACATACCACGGGGCGGGTATGTGCCACAGGTATGCGGGTATGTGCCACAGGTGATTGACAGTTTAGACAACCCAGGAACGGCGAGACAAACATTGGTACTTTTAACGCCAGAGCGTTAAAAAGGTGACGTCACCAGCAGCGTTGACCGGACGAATGCAAATAATAAATGTCAGGGTCCCAACAGGAATCGAACCCAAGCATTCTGCGCGGCAATCAAGCATTCTACCACAGAGCCACGCCAAGTCTCGGAACTGCTTTTCGAATAGACCCTAATGTTCGTGAAACGTCAATTGTCGTTGCAGTGCTGGCTATCCAATTTTATAAACATTACATATTGTCGCGGGCGAAACAAGACAGAAAGCCGGGCGTCGACGTGCGCTCCAGAAGCAGAGTAGCAAAAACGTTTTTCTCTTCTTCTACCTCAGTCCTAAACGCGTATGTGCCACAGCAGGTGGTTCATAACTGACATGTGTCATTACCCCCTCTCCCAAAGATGCATCGTCTCGATGCAGTACATTACAGTGAAAGAAAAAAAAAAGAAGACACTATACAATCGACAGACATGTGTCGTAACGCGAAATAACTCGGTCGGCCACGATCAAACAAGGTGTCAAATGAAAATAAACAAGATACAACAAAATAGAAAATAAAATAAAAGGAAACACGCTAAGTCGTCAATGTAGTGTAAAGTCACTCAGCAGTCGAGTCACAGCGAGAAAAGTATGGTTTCAGTCTAGAAACATGAACGACTTCAGTTTGTGGAAGCCGACGAGAGTTTCTTGAGGTGCCTTCTGGGAGAACCTCGTAGGTTACTTCACCGAGTCGCCGTAAAACCTTGTAGGGCCCGAAATAGCGACGCAGCAACTTCTCTGACCGGCCGCGTTGTCGGATGGGGGTCCACACCCACACTTCATCGCCTGGGTTGAACGTGACTTCTAGGTGGCGAAGATTGTAGCGGCGTGCGTCCGCAGTTTGGCGACACTGGATACGGCGTCGCGCGAGTTGACGGGCCTCTTCAGCGCGTTGAGCGAACATGGCGGCGTCCGTTTTGAACATTCCCAGGTTGTCGGGAAGAAGCATGGCGTTGAGCATTGTGGTTACTTCTCGCCCGTGGACAAGGCGAAAGGGCGTGAAACCTGTACTTTCTTGAACCGCAGTATTATAAGCAAACGTGACGTAAGGTAGGATATCGTCCCAGTTCTTGTGGTCAACGGTGACATACATGGACAGCATGTCTGCAATCGTCTTGTTTAATCGTTCGGTGAGCCCGTTTGTTTGGGGGTGGTATGCCGTTGTTTTGCGATGTTCCGTCCCACTGAGCCTCAACACTTCCTGTAGCATCGCTGCGGTAAAAGCAGTTCCACGGTCAGTGATGAGGACAGCTGGTGCACCGTGTCGGAGGACAATGCTGTTAACAAAGAAATGGGCGACGTCCGCGGCGGTAGCTGTTGGTAGTGCCTTCGTTTCGCAGTATCGTGTTAAGTAGTCAGTAGCGACCACAATCCACCGATTTTCAGACGAAGACTTGGGGAATGGTCCCAGCAAGTCCATGCCAACCTGATGGAACGGGCCTTCGGTGTGGCTACTGGTTGTAGCAGTCCCGCTGGTCGTACAGGTGGAGTCTTACGTCATTAGCAGTCGCGACATGTGCGAACGTAGTGCTTCACAGTTTTCGCGAGACCTGGCCAATAGTAGGAGCGGCGAATTCGTTCCAACGTGCGCGTGTAGCCAATGTGTCCGGAGGATGGTTCGTCGTGACAAGCACGTAAAATTTCGTCACGAAGCGAGGTTGGCACAACTAGTAGGTATGTAGCTTGCGTATGGTCGAAGTTCTTCTTGTAAAGAACTCCATGCCGCAAACAAAAGGAGGCAAGCGAGCGGGCGAAACAACGAGGAAGGTTGGATTCGCGGCCTTCTAGGTATTCAATGAGTGGACTGAGCTCCGAGTCGTCGCGCTGTCGCTGAGCTAAGTTGGTTGCTGACACGGCAGAAAGAAAAGTGTCGTCCTCTTCAAGGTCAGTGTTGGCATTGTCGACTGGTGCACGTGAAAGACAGTCAGCGTCGGTGTGTTTTCGCCCAGACTTATGTACGATGGTGACGTCGAATTCTTGCAGCCGAAGGCTCCACCGTGCAAGACGACCTGAGGGATCTTTGAGATTCGCGAGCCAGCTCAGAGAATGGTGGTCGCTAACTACCCTGAATGGGCGGCCGTATAAGTAGGGTCGAAAGTTTGTTATGGCCCATACAACAGCTAGGCATTCTTTTTCTGTTGCAGAATAGTTTTTCTCGGCAGGTGACAACGTTCTGCTTGCATATGCAATCACGCGCTCTACGCCATTATGCCACTGAACCAATACGGCTCCTAGTCCGACGTTGCTGGCGTCTGTGTGCAACTCTGTGCCAGCGTCTTCGTCAAAATGACCCAGTACGGGTGGGGCCTGGAGATGGTTTCGGAGAGTGTCGAAGGCATGGCGCTGATCCGGACCCCAAACAAACGGAATGCCTTCTTTTGTAAGTTGATTGAGAGGCTCAGCGATCTTCGAAATATTTTTAACGAAGCCCCTGTAATACGCACAGAGCCCCAGAAATCGGCGTAGGTCGCGTTTATTGGTTGGCACGGGAAATGCGGCAACAGCACTGGTTTTCTCGGGGTCTGGGCGGATGCCGGCATGGCTCACGACGTGGCCGAGGAATTTCAGTTCTTCGTATCCGAAATGGCACTTCTCAGGTTTGAGAGAAAGCCCAGCTGTTCTAATTGCCTGAAGAACTGCCTGCAGACGCTCGTCGTGTTGTTCAAACATGTCTGAGAAGACCACCACGTCGTCAAGGTAAACAAGACAGGATTTCCACTTGAGCCCCGACAGAACCGTATCCATCATCCTTTGAAAAGTAGCTGGCGCTGAGCATAGACCAAAAGGCAAGACCTTAAACTCGTAGAGGCCGTCAGGAGTAATAAAAGCTGTCTTTTCGCGGTCCCGTTCGTCAACGGCGATTTGCCAGTAGCCACTACGTAAATCCACTGAGGAAAAATATCGGGCATTGCGTATACGGTCCAAGGAGTCATCGATTCGGGGTAGAGGATAAACGTCTTTCTTGGTGACCTTGTTCAATTTGCGGTAATCGACGCAAAAGCGCAACGTACCATCCTTTTTCTTTACCAACACCACTGGTGAAGCCCAGGGTCTGGTCGATGGCTGGATGACATCGTCTTTAAGCATCTGCTGAACTTGATCACGTATAGCGTCCTGTTCCTTTTGGGAGACCCTGTAAGCATGTTGTCGAATGGGTCTTTCGGTGGGTTCGATGACGATACGATGTTGAGCAAGCGGCGTCTGGTTGACCTTCGACGTTGTAGCGAAGCAGTCTCGAAAGGAGCCGAGTATACGCAAAATGCATTCTCGTTGTGCTGAAGGCAGACGCTGGTTTACGTCGAGAATGCTCGTGAACGCCTCGGTAGAATGGTCGCACGATGAAATTGCTGTTAATGTTGACAAATCCTGCGCCACAGCAATTTCCTCACAGTATGCAATGGCGGTGTGTCGGGCAAAGTGACGGTATTCAGCGCTGAAGTTTGTGACAAGTATGTGAGCCTGTCTGTTTCGAGGCTGAATGATTCCTCGGGCAACGCAGATTTGTCGTGAAAAAAGGTAAGACAAATTTGCCTCGGCGATTACGGCGTTCGACACGTCCTGTCCCAATTCCACAGTGACAAAGAGGCTGCTTCGAGGGGGCAGAGTCACAGAATCGTCGGCAATACGTAACGCTGTCTTCGGGAATTGGGTGCTTTCAGATTCAGTCCAAAAAGAGTCCTCGAATGATACATGTAACTCACGGAGGTCAATGACTGCGCCGTATTCTCGAAGAAAGTCCATTCCCAGGATGATTGGCCGGGAGCACACAGGCAACACGAGGAAAGACCCCGTAAATGTCGACGCACGGATTTGAACACGTGCCGTGCACATTGCAGTCGGCATCACCAGATGGCCACCCGCTGTGCGCAACTGGGGTCCTTGCTACGGTGTGGTAACCTTCCTCAGATCTGATGCCAGTGCGGCGCTCATAACAGAATAGTCGGCACCGGTGTCAACGAGGGCGGTGACGGCGCGATTGTCAACGAGGACGGCAATATCGGCAGAAACAATCTTTTTACTGTCGGAAAATAGCGAAAAACCGGAACGGTCGTCGTCGGGTCGCTGCGTCGAGGGAGGTTCTTTGAAAGTTGTTCGGGCAGCGACTTCCCCCCAGAAGTCGCGGTTCCTAGTTTCCCTTTCGGGGACTCGGGGAACGGCTCCTGAAAGGAGCGTAAGACGACGAGGGCAAGCTGGGTGACGTAGACCGGCGAGGCGATGGTGATCTCGATTGGTGCTGCTGACCAGTCGAAGGCATTCGCTGGCCCGTGAGATAGGCTTAAATTTCGCGGGGGCGCTCACCGTAGCGTGGGCATCGAGCGTCGGGGTGAAAGCCGCGGAGACCGAGTTGGCGGTACTGGCAGTTGCGATATACGTGGCCCGCTTCGCCACAGTGGTAGCACAGTGGACGGTTATCCGACGTGCGCCACACGCTTGCCTTGCTAGTACTTGGTCCTGAGCCAGACGGCAGATATGTGGGTGCGCTCGGGAACCTTGAGCCGGGTGGCGGACTCGAAGCGGTGCCTTGAAATGGATGGGTAGCCTGGTCGATTCTCCGCATAGGGGGACCTGTGGCTGGTGGCGCCGGAGATCGCAGTGCAGCCGCATATGTTAGGACGGGGACCTCAGGCACTGATGATGCGAGTGGGGCGACCGCCTGTCTGACCTCATTCCTGATGACGTCCGCGAGTGCTGTCACGGGTGGTTGGGGTCCCACTGCTTGGAGTTGGCGTAGCTCGTCCCGCACGATACTTCGCATGAAGTCTGCGAGGGCCTGCCTCTCACTGTCAGACCCGATAGAGCATGCAGTGGCTCTGACGTCATGGCGTTCGTACTGTGACGACCGCTGCTGGAGAGTGCGCTCCATCGTGGTTGCCTCGCTGATGAACTCGGCCACAGTTGTCGGTGGATTGCGCACGAGTCCAGCGAAGAGCTGTTCTTTCACTCCACGCATCAAATGCCGCACCTTCTTTTCCTCCGACATAGCAGGGTCTGCGCGCCTGAACAGTCGAAGCATGTCCTCGACAAACATCGACACTCTCTCGTTCGGCCGCTGGTTCCTACACGAGATGGCTTGCTCAGCTCTCTCCTTTCGTTCAGCGTTGCGGTACGCGTCACGGAGCTGCTGGCTGAACTCTTGCCACGTCGCAAAGGAGCCCTCGTGGTTCTCGTACCACGTTTTCGCGGAATCTTCCAACGCGAAGTAAACTCTTCGCAGCTTGCGAGCATTATCCCATTCGTTGATGTTCGCAACCCGATCAAAGTGGTCGAGCCAGTCGTCCACATCCTCGAAAATGTCACCATGGAACGGTCTCGGTGTCTGGGGCGCATGAAAAACATGCGCGAGAGGAGGACAATGTGCATCGTTAGTCTGACTCGCCTGGCTTGTCGTCGGAGTTGTCATCTTTCCGAGTCTCGATGACAAGTGACTGAATTCGGGGGGTAGTCCTCGCAGGCGGCGGCTGCTTCTCGCTGTGGGAGATGTCGCTGTCCCCAAGTTGCTAGGAGTGTCTGCTGACACTTGGGAGCCCAGGTTCATGTACCCCGCAACCTCCACCAGTACTTTATCGCGGGCGAAACAAGACAGAAAGCCGGGCGTCGACGTGCGCTCCAGAAGCAGACCAGCAAAAACGTTTTTCTCTTCTTCTACCTCAGTCCTAAACGCGTATGTGCCACAGCAGGTGGTTCATAAATGACATGTGTCAATATGTACTCCGATGATACAGCCGTCACGCCGGGTTAACATCAATTATAGTAAAGCGCCATCCACTGAAGTTGATATATGTTGCAGTGTCCAGGGCTACCATCCTCGCGAGCACAAGCGCTACATATCAGTTTACCGCTTCTGGTGTTGCTACTGCCCATGTTGCTGTTGGCATCGTTACGCAACTGTAAACAACTTGTTATGCAATACATATGCGACTGTGGAACACATGTCTGTGCGTACAACATTTGTACATATATTTAGCGTAATTTTGTAACGTTTCGCTCAATAAAACATTACAACACAGTCACCTTCCCTCCGCATGCTTCGCATAACATCGTTACCAAGGTACGTGGAATCTGCCAAATTTTTTTGTCATTTTACCCTCGAAGCGGTCATTATTCTCTAACGACCTATTCGCCGCTTCTTTCTCTGTTATGCCTAAGTGATATTACTGATTTTAAAATATGTCTATAAACAAAAAAAGCTTTCCTTTTCCTACAGTCAATATATTTTGTTGTCACCCCATTATCGACAAATTCTTCCCGTCGGCTTAGAAGGAACAATCTGATGATATCCATCACCTGCAGCCACGTTCTGAAGCTGCCAGAACAGAAGGAGCTATGACCCTCAACATTCTTGCGATGGTTGCGATGGTGTCGTGTATGGCGGTAATGACCGTGGGCGTGTGGTCGGGATGTAGGGTGCAGAGCTGGCGCTAACGGAACTAGCACCTCAGCTGCAAGTCGGTCTATCGCCAAAGCAGAGTCGAGACGAAAGAGAACAGGAGTACGCGTGCTCAAGCAGTCCGTGGCTAATAGGGATATGCCGCTTTTGGTCGGCATGGCTATGCCCACCGGCGCGTAACTCAGGAACTTTTCTGGCAAGCAGACCATTGCCAATGGTAATATACGGATGCACGTCTTCTGCGCGAGTCAAACATATTTTAAGGGGAAACCCTAGATGCACCTTCTAATGTGAAATTAAACCGTCGGCGCAAGCGCCGTCAACACGAGTGATCAAAATTATCAGCCCCTGATGACACCTCGGTATGAAATCACAGACAATGAACTTTGTGCCGTCATCATGATGTCACTACAATGGTTCGGAATTTGGATTCGCATGATGACGCCATCACATAATGTTGTCGCTTGTTAAATGGTGAGCCGGTCACGAGGCAGTGTAAAATGAGGTAAGGCACAAACAGCTCGACGCGCCTCCGATCCTTGGATGCCGTGCAAAACCACATCGCGTGCAGAAACTTTTCGGGAGGAGGGTGGAGTGTTCAATGAACAAAAAAAAAACTGAAAAAAAAAGAATATGGCTTTCATCTGCGAGACGTCCCAGGCAAATGCATAATGACCGAGTGAAGTTTTACATTTCTTTTTTCACCGCAGGTGCGACGCATTCTCATGGTTAAGACATATTAACTGCCAGGAAGCATAGCTGCGTACCCCGGCGGTTAGGACATTCGCCTAACGGGCGTTGGCACCTATAATATATCTCAGTAGTTCCCTTCAGCACTGTCAAGGCTACAGGGCCCCTTCGCCAATAGGAATGGTGATAAGCCCCTCTAAAAGAATTAATCCGGCGTCTCAGTGGCGTCTGCTCGCACGCCTAGGGCGAGTAAAGCGAATACACAGCATCTCTTAATAAAAAGACACAGTTTCACCGCAAGGGTGACGCAATGCATGCGACAGCAACGAATTGTAATGTTATATAAGTGAGGCTAGCGGCTAACTCTTTTGGATCCGATCTCACGCAACTCTACAAAACGCTGGTTCAAGAGAATACCGCCGCTCCAGGGACACTCCTCGCACAGTTCTTCGCGTTGAGAGCGCAGAACGTAGAAGGGTATGCTAGCCGCCCGCTGTCGGCTGTCGAGATAGAGAGATAACGCGCGCGCCAGCGACGACCGCGCTCGTAAAATCAAAGGTGCCCCCCCCCCCCCCCAATCGCGTCTTCTCACGCTGGCGAAAGACGGACGGGGCGTTTCCTCTCTGATTGAGCATTCGGCGTCCGGTCTAACAGGCGGGGCATCTTATCGCATGCGCCTCGGAGCGACGGAGATGGGCAGGCTCGTTTGATCTCCGCTTCAGCCGCCTTCGCCGCCCCCGCTCGCATGCCATAACCCGCGGGTAGAACGTACGATGCGCCGGGGATCTTATCAATTTGGACTTTGTACGCAACATGACGGCGACGGCGATGGCAAAACCCCGTCGAGACTGTCCAAATAATTGCTATCGCAATAAAATATATCTGAACCCACCGCAGCTACAGTACCCTCCGCTTCGAATTTGTCGAGTCTTCATCGTGGGCTGTTTGAACCGTAAGTCACAAATTGACGCTTGTATTTGCTTTAGATTAATGTGCAGGCGCTTTGAGAGCAATGTATGTGTAACTATATTGCGCTGAATTCCGTGAACCGTTATCAAATATTGGCGTGTTAGGCTTAGCAGGCATGCCTAAACAAACAGCTTATCTCGCAAATTACGACAAAATATACCTGATGTTTTGTTCTGAGCGTGAGATGGCGCAAAGGGATGGCTCATTTGACCATTTACTTGTTGCTGCCAGCGACGTGGGCGAACACAAAGCGCAAGTTCGGATCGAAGCGGATGGTCACCTCTGCATGGGTGCTGCCATGTTGATTTGTAGCCACAGTTACCAGTGGTTACTGATACAGCAATTAAAGGCCAACGACATAATTGCGAAGAAGAATGAACATTTCTCGCATCGATGTGACGTTACACGTGCCAAACAAGCGAACATGTCTCAACCCTTTCAATTGCGAGATAATTATATCTGGAACTATGTTTTGCTGCGCAAGCGTGTGGCTTGCTCACACCCCGTAGCCTTCCTAGTGCTGAGCGGTAGTGGTGAGATGAAGTACAGGCCTCCACCAAGCTCTCGCAAGAAAATTTATTTTGTTTTATTGACTGATTGGTTTAGGGCAATGATCGTCCTACGTGACCAAGGGGTAACCTCCTTGTGTGTGACAAAGGGATAGACATACAGAGGAATGGATGGCTTTCTCCGGGTCGTGTAATAAAGTTTATTCACTCACTCACACTCGTTAATTGGAGACACACATAACTCCGTATTTAGAGAAAACAGAGAGACCATTTCATGAATGGACCGCAATGCGAGGAGCGTAGGAAGACTCTCACCATCGTTCGAATCATTGACATACAGACGTCGTCGTGTAGAACTCGTAATTTAGCTTTTTTAACGATTCGGTTAAAAGACTTGCGCAATGGACAATGTGTCATAGTTTCCGCGCCAGAATATTTAGGATTTCATGATTTTAACGAGCGTATACCAAGTGGCCCACTCGAGGAGCTCGTGCCCAATAGGAGGATTGTTGATCAGGAATATATGACCGAACCAAGTGTTCGTTGGTCTCCATGCACAGTCGCTTTCCGTCTTCTTGTATACGGTAACTGGTAACACTTACCAACGCCTCCTCTATTTTATTAGATGTGAAGCATCTTATGGCGAAGCTTAATCCGGTGGTGGTGGTGGTGGTGGTGGTGGTGTGCCGCGTGCCCACCCTTACTGCGCATGCGCAAACAGTTAAAAAAATAAAAATAAAAGACCTCCTCTCCCCCCTCTCTCTCCTCTAGGCATCCCTTCCCGCGGCAACCATACCCACACTGCGCATGCGCCTCCCTTCCTCTCTCCCCTCTTACACTCCCCCCCCTCTCTCCATTCCTGCCCGCGGCGTCTAACTCCCCCCTGCGCATGCGCGTCCCCCCCTCTCTCTCCTCTCCTACGCTCCCCCCCTCTCTCCTCTACGCATCCCTGCCCACGGCGTTCACACTCCCACTGCGCATGCGTGTCACCCCCCTCTCTCTCCTCTCCTACACTCCTCCCTTTCTCGCCTCGCGACGCCGACGCAGGCAGCGTCTGTTAGCGAGTTTCTTGGTTGAAAAAACCGAATGCTCGCGCTGCACAACCGTTCACTGGCCATCCCGTATATATAGCAATGGATCTTGACCTCCAAGGTGGTGCCGGTTGGAGATTTCTCCTGTGCGTTGTTGAACAATAAAAATTCGCAGCGTGCTCGTTAACTAAAAGCGGAGTGCGGGTCTCTGTGTCCAGTCGGAGTCTTCTTTCTCTCATTGCCCATTAGCAGCGATTGGCATGTTCTAGTAGCAAAAACTGCTCCATCACTGCCTGCTTTGCGCCTCCCCAGTTTTCTCTCCTGCGCAACGCTGCGATGAGCGCCAGCGTCAACGCCGCCGCCAGTGTAAGCGTTAGCGCCCGCTGCTTCACGTCTACACATGGTTCCCTTTAGCGGGAGATGGTGTAATTTTTCAATGGCAGTGCAAACGGTCGCCCCTCAATGGGAGCCGCCGGTCCGCCTTAGTTCAGGGAGTGGTCGTGATGCGACGCCATATGTAGGGTAGGGCTGCTTGCGTCACACGTGCGTCGGAGTGCTTTCGCACGGAGATGCGATAGTCGCGTTTTCCCTCTCCAATATCATGCGTCTGCCCAGGGGGGGGCGATCGGAGATCGCTGTTCCGCCGCGTTCGTTCTCCGAGGCGCACGCGATTGGCTGAAACGGGAGAAACCACGTGACTTTTGGAGGCGCGGCCTTCTTTTTTTGTTGTTTGACCTTTTCTTTGTATTTTCTTTTCTGGTGACGTCATACCGCGTCATAACGAGCATGTCGTCTGCTACAAACGAACGGTGATCGAGGTTGTTCCGCCGCGTTCTCGCGCGTGGAAAAGCGGCGGCGCGCGGCGGCAGCGACTGCTGCAACAGCTGATTTTGAGAAAATGGTGCTCGCGATGGGTGTGTATCTTGTTGCGTTGGCGTTACTCGAAGAGGCAGAGTGGTTGGAGGTGCGAAATGCGTTTGAAGAGGTGAGCGAGGATGAATCCGGAGTCGCTTACGTTTCTCGAGACGAACGGTGCGTTGGTTGTGCGGCGAACTCGACCCCATCATCGGGCGCCAGCGGTATTTCAACAGAGCGGAAAGTGTTGTGCGCGCTGACATTTTTTGTTAGCGGATGCTTCCAGCGTACTGTCGGCAGCGAGGAATTCATCGGCCTGTCGCAATCGTCCGTCAGCGACACAATCCACGAGGTGGCACACGCAATTACTGTCGTTGTGGCGGGTAGAAACGGTGGGTGGCGTTTCCGGAGACCACAGACGCGAAGGAGCGAACAAAGGCGGCGGTGGCGCGGCTGGTGCGGATTCCCGGTGTGCTCGGGTGCGTCGATGGTACCCTCATCGCCATCCAAAAGCCCCATGGCCTGAGCCCTGCGCACCCGGCGAATTACATGTTACGGAAGGGCTTCTGCGTATTGAACACCATGATCGTGAGTATTATTCATGCATTGTATGCGTAGCGAATTGTTTCATTTGCATTGTTTAAATTTTCCGTTCTGCGTGTTGCGACAAAACATAGCGGGCGCGGTATTTTCGATCTATACAGAACGGGAATGGGTTCGTTTCAGGGCACTTCGCTGAGGATAAGCGATGAAATCATGCGACGCGGAGTACGATGTGGTTCAAAGGCGTCCATTGTGCTTGATGTTACCGTTGCTCGATCGCCAAGTGTACCGTATAGCTTTATTCACGATGTGGATTTGGTGAGAGTAACGCTCCCAGCATGTGCCGTAGTAAATTCGCGGTCCTGTGCTGCGTCCTCATTGTTCATTGTCGTGATGGGCGTTACATGGATCTATACAAGTGCATTAAATATGTGTTGTTTCATTACTCCATTTCAGTCACGAGTTTGCCGTGCTGCATGTAGTTCGTGATACATTGGCTTAAACATACATCAATAATTTGGTTAAATGCCTGCTGTGGCCAGAAGCTAGGTTGTCCAAACAGTAAGCATGCAAACTACCTTATGACACTGCCTTGACGAAGCCAAGTTCACTTGTTAGAGCTGGTGGTACAAGTCCTACCTTGTTGACGCTTTGTTGATAGCCATATTTGAATAGTCGCTGCAGACAGATGTAGTTACATCGACATAAGGAGTTTTGCAAGGTATTTTATGGATACAAATTTGGCTGAATTCAGTTCTGCAGATATGTGATGCCGACTTCTGGATGTCAATCCACGTTTCCCCTGGTCATGTCACGTGGGTGTGGCAGAGGAGCTCTCTTCTTGAACCTGGATTCATAACTGCGGCTTGGTGAATACTTGCTTGGTAAGTGGTCGCAGCCAGGGCCGTAGCCAGAAATTTTTTTCGGAGGGGGGTTCAGTTACACCCCCCCTCCCTCCCCCCCCTGGGGGGGGGGGGGGATAGGGATGGGGGTGTAATCGACGGTGGAACACATGTAACAGTATTTCTTATCGCGTCATTTGAGAAAGGTGTAAATGGAGAAGAGAGTTATTTTGTACAAACGCTTTCTAAAAAATTGACCCAGAAAAATATTTCGGGGGGGGTTTTGAACCCCCAAACCCCCCCCCCCCTGGCTACGTCCCTGGTCGCAGCATTTGCCACATTCAAAACAATATTTCCACACGTTTATTGCCTTATTTTGACGTATTGTATTTCAGCCACAAAAACTGTTGTCAACGCTTGGCACAGACTGTGCCGCACTGTTTGGAAAACTTCTTCACGATATTTTTTTAGATCATTCTGTTATGATCACGTGCAGGACGCGAACAGTCAAGTTCATACGAGAGCTTACGTGAGCACCAACGATAACGCTGGAAGGTTTGACGTCTGCTTTATAAAAGACGATGCATTCCACCATTGGTCAGATTAGTCGACGGCTGACGGCTGTTCACGTCGATAACAGTTTACAGCGTGAATCGCTTGCACCTAGTATTTTCATTTGCCGGGCACAGGTTTGTCCAAATAAAAACTTTAGTCTTCAACACGCAATTGCTGCCTTCATCAACATCACGTCCACATGACAATATCACTACAGCTGACACACTACCCTTGTGCAGGAGACTCCGGCTATCCGTTGGAACTGTGGTTGTTGATACCAGTGCCCGGACGACCAGCTCGTGGCACCCCTGGGAGCCGCTACAAGACCCACACCGCCATGCACAGTGGTGTGGAGAGGTGCACCGGGGTCATAAAGAGCAGGTTCTGCTGCTTGCAGCATTACTGGACCCCTGCTCTACAACACCGATTGAGCAGCCACCATCTGCATAATGCAATGTTGTGCACAGTTGCGTGCGTAGCTCTGCACAACATTGCATTGGCGGCACATGAGCCTGCTCTCGAAGGGGGTGATGACAACACCGACGACACTGCGGCACCACCAGCAGCGGCTGGGCTACCACCACTACTGGTGTACCTGAGCGTCCAGCAGCAGTGTAACCGCGTGGCGAACCAATTTCGAGGACCATGGGGCCCGCATACCGAGCGCCTGCATTGGGTACATTGCCACCTGCAAAGGCCTTGGCAGCACTGTGCGGTGCGCATTTCTTTGTTTATTGTGTTTATTATTGACATGAAAAAAAGCTCACTTTTTTTTACGACACTTCCAACGTTTGCTGCATATATCAGTGAAAATAGATTCTTCTTACAACGAATGACCCCCTTGTCGCACAATGCCATCCTGATGAAATAGTTTGGCCATCTTGTAAAATATCGTGCTTCACACAAGGCACCAGAGACAGCTCAACTGTGAATGGCTCACGGTGCCATTCACAGCCAAAGTGGTAACCTGAAGAGGCTGTTTGAATCAGGACAGCAACATAGGCTAGTTTTAGCGCTACAAGGATCGAGCTTTTAGAAAAAAAAACATGAGGTGAACGACGTGAGTGGTCTGGGAAATGAAATTTTATTACAAGTATCGTGAACAGTGCACATAAAAAGCTAAATAAATATTCCTTTAATGCAATGTAAAAGAACAAAAAGTGTCCTCCATTTATAATATCTATATGGAAACGTAACAAAGTGCCTGCTGCTCCTCTGCAGCAACACACACTTCGCAATATGGAAGCCATTGCAGTGCATGAAAACAATGCAAATTCAAACTGGTATTAAACGAACTCGCTAAAAAAACTGCAAGTTGTTTGTTGCTGATATGTTTTCCTCAATATTTATTTCTGTTTGTACCCAATCATGTTGTCTTAACACTTCTAAGCAATAGAACGCGTGTTCATTAAAAAACTATTTTTTTGGTTTTACAATATTTCAAAATTGTTGTGCATCCTAGACTATTCAGCAACTGCCTTGCTTTTTTTTTTCTAGGATATAGAAAAATCAACAGAAAACATGCAGTGCGCTACACTAGTGCACACGTATACACTATAAAAATAAAAAATACACTGCACTATGCGCATATACAACAAACCTGATTATTGCATCACCTCGCACGCTAATGACACTGCAAGAAAAAAATTTCCCATTGGAACTACACTGTGCTATGTACAATAAAACAGCTCATCAGTGCTTCTGATTTCCAGGAAAAAAATGCAGTGCACCATTAAAAAAAACCAACACATCACAGCTCGGGATGTTGACAAATGAATCGACATATATGTACACCTATCTACAAATCACTGTGCAGGTGCCTCCTGCTGCAGCACTGCAGTGAGAGCCCAGGCGAGGGTACCAACGCTTTGCAGCTTGTGGACCATGTCACCGAAAAGTCGAACCTGGTGGTCGGCGGCTTTCCGACACCTGGCCTCATCAGCTGTTGGAGTGCCTTGCTCTGCCCGGTGTTTGCGGCTAATAACTCCAGCGCCTCGGCCTGCTGGTTACCCACATCTTACAGCTGCGTCAAGAGCTGGAAGCCAAGAAATGTGTTGCCATTATCATCTATGAATTACTCGCTTCCATTTTTTTGCTAGAAGCTTTTGTTTGTGAAACGTTTCAGAGTGCACAACAATTTTCTCTCTGTTGAAAATCCACTGGCATCCATGAATGGTGCCTCGTTCACCACAATGAATACACTTCGTTTGGACAGACCAAAGTGAAACCGGAATTCATTTTCGCTCATCTCACACCTCTAATCACCTCTGCACTATGATGACCAACAGAAACCCCTGTTGCTGAATAGAATGCACCGCTGGGTGAGTTGGTGCATTGTCTGAAAATAAAAGCGGAGCGCAGAAAAGATGGGACACTAGACAAGAAGAAGAAGGGAGAGCGCCCGTCCCGTCTTCTTGTCTCCCGCCTTGTTGCTGCAGTATGCAAAATATACAGCAAGCAGGTGTAACACAGGTGCAAGAATGTGCATTTGTGTATGATGGCTATACGAAGTTAAATACGGAGTTTTTATTTTTTTTGTACAGGGTATTTACCAATGGCACATTTTCAGGTTTGCTTTTAAAGCAAACAACAAAACAGGGAAACATCTCAAGATGTTGCACATTCTTGCAACCTAACATTTTTTGCTACATTTCACCATAACTACAATAGAGCACACCTGTGTATTCCGTCTGTTATGCAAACGATCAGCTCACCTGCAACCATTGCCACATTTCTTTTTTGTGTGTAACTTTGTCTTTACGCCCACAGATGTCATGTCTTCACAAACACATACTTCCATGCATGAGCATTATCTGTGAGCAAGTAGTGCCATTTACAGTTAATGAAAACATCAGCCAAGCTTACAAACTGGGGCACCCAATCGTGGACCACATCCTCTTCAGCCACACCACCAGCAGCTGAAGCAGGGCTCACGAATACCTGTTATGGTAAAAAGTTTCTCAATTGACACCGGGAGTCCAATAAGAAGTACGGAGGGCACGGTGTGAAAGAATTCAAATCAGCGCAACCGTCAGGAGGGGACAGAGAGCAGGAGACGGAGTGCTCCTTCTGACGGTTGCACTGATTTGAATTCTTAATCATGTTGTACCAACATGCCCAAGCCTACAGTCTTCTAAGGTGTGAAAGTTAACCTGCAATCTGCGTGCGCCTTGGCAGAGTAAGCAACGGCCCAGTGCACTGAAAACGGCGGAAGTCCCTAGACTGTGCACATGCCTGCAGGCTCTAATCTGGGGCAACCAACTGTAAGCATACGCTAAAATAGGCTACATTGCAATCTGGTCCCCATTGACAACAGTGGAGCTACCCAGCGCTACAAACAATGATTCATAGGCATTACTTTGGCGAAAGTGCACTTATGCTGGAAGTAGCATAGCAATGTTAACATGAATTATTATTATTTATTATTTTTTTTTGCGAGAGACGTTTCAACAGCGGCATGCTGTGCCACACAAACTTCGCAGAGAGGCGTGGAGGGAGTCGAACCCACTGGCTACGCTCCCCAGTCGACGCGATGCTCTGAGAAATGGTTTGGAACACGTAGGGTGCTTTAATAAGCTTCGAGGTATATTTCGCGATTGTTCTTTCGTCATCACCGCGAATGTGACCGTCTGGCACACTTCTCTGCGGCGCAACGTGTTAGCATCTCAACCACCGCGGCAGCCGAGCGATGCACTCGAAATTTTTTGAAAGAAGTAAAACAAACCGCGCGTAATGGATGGAAGCAAATGTGCACACTAGTTTGTAGCATACAAGAGAGAATGATATTCTACGCCAGCTCTTACCGCTTCCGACCGCCCGAACACGGCCTCGCGCACCGTCGAACCGCAGAATGCAGTCGCGGCAACCCGAGATCTGGTCACCTCCTGTGCCCCTGTAAAGCACAAACGGGACGCGTATGATGATCGACCGCGATACAATTGTGCTCGCACTCACCTCTGCTGCACTCACGTGCAGGGCCTTCGTTCAAAAACGCTGCCAGCTCCTGCCACAAGCCGTCCCGGTCCTTCCTCGTGAACGACGGCCCCAGGGGTTACGACGACGTCGCAATCTGGCGGTCGAAGCCCGCTGAAGTTCCCTCTGACGACCCGAAACCCGTTGCGATGGGACGACATTTTTTAAAAACTGCGCCGCCCGCTCTTTTTTTCTTTCTTTTTTTGCGTGCACGACACCACCTGGCGACCACGCCGGAAAACACGACATTAAAAAATGATCAGTACTACAACGTATTGCTGGTTCAGGAACTGCTTGAGCTTGAGAAGAAAAAGTAATACTTATTCGTAAAAGAACTGTATTTTTTAGAAGGCGAGAAACCCTTCGCAATGAAGTGTACGGTCCCCGAGCTGGCGATAGAGGAAGCGCGTCTACTTCCGGAAAGCGCGCCGCTTCAAGATTTGCTGTCCTCTTTCTCTCGGCGGATCTCGGCGAGAGCGAGCTCCGGACCGCCCACTTTTGTGACGCAAGCCCCGCAGAACGGGCGCGAACAGAACAACGATCTCCGATCGCCCCCCAATTTGTTCCTTGTGCTCCTTCTTTGTAGCTCGAAACAATGCCACCGCCACCTCACAGCGCTCGTGTGGCACCTCTTAAAAGCAGCGCATGCACTGCAGCGTCGCAGTGACGCGTCCCCGTTGGTTGGCCGCATAGCGCCACGAACGGCGACGGGCTATCTCAAAACGCCGTGTCTCTTACAGAGCCAGCGTGACCGCCAACATAGTGAACACGAGGGATGCAAGACGCCGCCCCACGGATCTGCACACAACTGAACAAAAAATTACTTCATATGATTTCCGTCGTGAGGCACTACATGACGGGTGCTCTCCCCCATGAACGCAAAGCACACGCGGAGGCTAGGCGATGGGTGACAGTAGGAAAGGGCTTAGAGGAGGGGGTGGTGAACGGCTGGAACGGGTGCATTTGGCTGGCATTGATAAAATAGAGGAGGCGTTGCACTTACACTCCTTTTGCCAAGGCCCGCCTGCTCTCCCGTGGTGGAGTACTTATAAAGTGCCCTGAATCGTTAACCACTTCTCCTAAACACGCTTTTCCCTCGCCATTTAATTCTTCTTTTTTCATTGTGTGCCTACACTTGTTGCTCTTGAAATGTGGAGTACATCGTACTCTAGATTGTCCAACAGCTCTTCTGCACATATTTACTGGCACACCTGTCAGGATTGGGACAGAGAAGGTGCTCTCTCATAGTAGGTGACTCAGTACTCTAAATCGGTCATATTTCTTTCTGCACACATATGGTTCCTCCATATCTGGGTGCATGGCACTATAAATCACTGATGTCTTGCTCGTTAACACAGCTCTTCAAAGGACAGCATGCTGCTTTCCCATAATTGACCACTCAGTACATATTTTTGGTTAACGCGGTTTCATAACAACAGCTGTATACGGTTCCTCACTTCACACGGCTGTGTCTGCATCTACAGAACCGTCGAAAGAAAACCATTGTAGGAATTGAAACGAAAAGTGGCTTTCGCCGCTCGGGTTCGTACTTGCACTTCCGCGTTGAAGACGCAGCGCAGTATTCTTTTCGTCAAAGGTCAGGAGACAAGGCTTACAACGTGATGACAGATTATCAGGTGCTTTTGAGCAATAAGATTCACGTAATGCCCTCCGCATGCGTTTCTCGGCAAATAATTAGGATTGGATGACCCGACGTTTTTGGGTAGCGGCGAGTGTAGCATAGAAAGTGAATGTGACATCATTACGCTTTCCTATGTCAAATGTGAACCCACCGGGCAAGAAATTATATATATATATATATATATATATATATATATATATATATATAGAATTATTTATTTATTTATTTATATATAGGCAGCTCACGGTCATGCCTCGCGCAGGGCTGGCAATGTGGCCGCAGCGCTAGGCACGACCGGGAGCTGCCTAGCTTGTGTTTGCTCCAAAGCTGCCTGCGGCCGACCTGATTTTGCTGCAACAGCGTAAAAAACTGGGCGAGTTGGTTGAACTTCATTGTTAAAAGCAGCGCAAAAAGACGAAACACAAGATGAAAGGAGGACACAGGACAAGCGCTGAATCGGCGCTTGTCCTGTGTCCTCCTTCATCTTGTGTTTCGTCTTTTTGCGCTGCTTTTAACAATGCTTTTGCTGCTACACATACGACGCAACAAACACATTCATCCCAGTGTTTCCATTACATTTTGGTGCATGTACTAGGTATCGTTTCGCTACACTACAATTCTTTATTTGACAGTACAGACTCTAAGGTATAAGCAGGTCGGCATTGTCAATATCATACAATCATTAGAAACAGTAGTGTGATACTGTTTAAAAAATTGCAGGACACTTTGTAAATTCCGAAGTGTGTTCTTCGAAAGCCTGTGCCCATTCAGACGGGGTCGGTCAGAATGTAACGCGTTGCGCGCGTCTCCCTTCTCGCATGAGTGGACGGATTGTGGCCGGGCTACAGGGGAGACGCGTGCGCGTGGGAGCAATCCGGCTAACTCGACTGCTGCAACGAGGCGTCTGACGAACGAGCGTTGCCGCGCGCACCGGTGTGCATCACGTGATTGCTGTGAGCGTGTAAGGGGGGAGAGGCTGCAGCTGGCACTATTCCAGGGAGCGGATGGACGAACTGAGACGAGTATGAGCCATTCAAGCCTTTCGCCTTAAAAATTGACTTAGGTGGTTTAGGCCTACCTTGTGCCGTGTCGCAGGGGGAGGCTTGGCGCGCATTACACTTCTTTAGGAGTAGCTTCTACTGGAAAGTGGACATGTGAATTTTCGGCGTAGTGTTGATGGAAACGTGTAACAGCAATCTCAAGCATGGGTTTCCTCTCTCTTAGGCCATTATCACTCTCGCCACTGACCTCGATAAATCATTTAAAAGCCAATCCCGTACTACGCAGTAAAAGCTGTCACAATGGCGAAGCTATCTCTTTTCCAAGCCCGCTGCCGCTCGAGACTGGTTCACCAAGTTACGAGAATGTCGAGATCTTCACCAGACACATTCGTTCTATTTTCGTATCGTGCCGAGACGCCGACAGCGCGACAATGCTGAAGCGCAGCGCCTGCAACTCAACCAACCACAAGCGATCGGCACGCCCATGCCGGCAACCGTAGCAGCTGCGAACGATATACCGCGATGCACAGGTTTGCCGATCGAATGCATTAATGTTGCAGAAATTTCGCATGGCTTTTTTTTTCTTCCATTCAAAAATCCGAGCGGGAACACAGGCAAAAAAAAAATACTTCAGTGGCATGGCGCTGTGCTGCCAAACCGGAATGTTTGGGCCTGTCTGCGCTGATGACTGGACGGCGCGCACAATGCTGTTTCTAATGCTTGTGGCACGCGCTCCGCTGTTCGGCTTTCATTTGACGCTGATAGTACGTTGCGTGTCGCCATCTCAGTCCCTAATGGCGCATCCTTTGCTTCCTGCAGCGTAGCAGATTTCGGCGATCTCCAGCATCCCGCAGACCACAGACAAGTCTGTCGCGCAGCATTCTGTCAAGAGCCTCGCCGAACTTGCACATTTGAGCCATCTGTCGTAACTCGAAAATAAAATCACTCGTCGACTCGTCAGCTTGCTGATTTCTGGAGAAAAACCGATAAAACTCTGCTATCTCGTTGCCTTTCGGCGCAAAATATTCGGGTCAATTTTTGAACTGCTGCTTCGTACGTCAGATTCTGAATCTTGTCACGCGCACAGCGGCCTGCGAGAAGGTCTACCGTCTTGGTGCTAAGGGCGCTAACCAGTAGGGCCCGACGCTTCTTCGGATCGTCAATATCATGGGCTTCAAAGAAAGCTTCAAATCGCACCTGATATGCCCCCCCACTTACCGCTTCGTCAAAAATAGGTGGCCCGGCATGCGTCGCCATGCTGTTCCCTGGCCGTGGGTGTTAATCACTTCGTCGCCACTGAAGTAACAGGCGCGAGACAGGAATGAACACAGGTTTATTGCGTTAGTCGTTTAAGTAGGCAACTCCAGTGTGACGTCATGTCACTCAGACATTCACGCATGCGCTCGTGCCGTTTCCTGACATCACATCAATTACCACTTGTCAGTTATGTTCGTCAGACAGTCACGTCACGCAATACCATATTTGGTGTATATCAAGCTAGCGAAACGGCCGCGAGCGCGGCATGAGCGGGGCATGCAAGTCATGTTGCACATGACATGTCATGATTTCCGTATTGCCACCTGCCACTTATGTTCGTAATACAGTACGTCACGCAATTCCAAATTTGGTGTACGTCAAGCAAGCGAAACGGCTGTCAGCGCACCATGAGCGTGGCATGCAAATCATCTTGTTCATGACATGCACGCCATTATTTTCATATTACCACCTGTCATTTATGTTGGTCATGCAGACGCCTCTCATCATAGAAAATTTGAATATATCAGCGACGCTGCGAGACAATTAACACAGAAAGAAATTTAACAATTTTATAATGTACTAAGAACGACGTACGACAACGTGCTGGCAACGGCGCTAACCCCTCACGTGACTAAATACAGTGCGATACCTGACCGTAATTATTTCGTGATAAAGAGGCCACCGTTAACAAGAAGAGAAAGAAATCTCCGCGGCCAGAAGCCCCACCCACCATCTCCACCTAATATTAGCCCACTACGCCATATGCATCCTCATGCTCGATACTATGATATGAGAGCGGGGAAGAGTGAAAAGTTTTCGCTGTTGTAAAAACTTGCTTAAGTAGCTCGGAGTGCCCCCCTAGAACGAAATAAACATTGATTAATACTGCACACAACAAGCAAAATAACCCCGAGAAAAGTTATTTGCAGATGATTGACTCTTCAGTAAATGCTGCTGAATGCCACGGTAAGTAATAAGATGTCTACGGGCAGTGCGACCACACAACGCTGCGGCAGTGCGACCTGGCAACGGGTCGGCATGGCGAGGCAGCATGATGCAGTGTTAGAAAGACATCAGCGAGCAGCAGCACGAGAAGAGCGTTGGCAATGGTTCTATGAAAAGGCGAATCAGCTTCTGTACATGTTCCACATATTACATTGAGCTGCTATGCTCTACGTTGGTCGTGTGTCATAGATACATAATTGTCAGCATCATGATCCCGCCCGTGCTCTCTTATTCATGCCACGCTTTCTTCTGCTTCGCTCCCACAACAAGTACGTGCATTTCTGCGACACAACAGTACTTGACCAATTTCTGTGGCACGTACGTTTTTCACCGCGGGCGGCTTCATTTTTAGTTGACAAATGTTAAGTAGCAGAGCTTTCTCAATTTTTGTGTCACGCGCGCGCTAGCAGTTTTAAAGTGGCAGCGTTAATGAGCTCATAACGGAGAAATTCTGGTGTCGGCATCAGCGTCTTTGGTTGTACTACCACCGTCCATCACCCGGAGTTTCATGCGCAATCAATCAGTAACGCTTCAGCTTTGCACCATTACAAATTATCACGCCACAATTGTCGTCAAGGTCTACCAGGAAACAGTTACGTCACGAAACTGCCGCCTCAGTTTCATATGGAGCCAGCGGCCGCCGTCAGAGGCGCAGCTGTGCTTGAGAGGCGATGCGAACTGTGCTATCGCTGGGGTTGTGTGTGGAAGAGACTTAATGTTTTCGCTTTGCAAGCTTCTGCGACGGTCGCTTTGCTTTCACGCATTTACTTTTAGCCACGGTGCTTTTAGCACTCAGCATTTATAAATACCTGCCTGAACGCGTTTCCAGTCTTAAAAGGAGCACCGGGGAAGGGATAAAAAGCAGCTTAAAACATGCAGCTCGCGGCGGCATCGCCGAAAAAATACAACAATTCGGGGGTTTACGAAAGAATTCCACGATATGATTATTACGAACGCCGTAGCGGGGGACGTCTCAATGAATGATTTTCGCCACCTAGGGTACTCTTACATGTACCTAATTCTCAGCGCAGTGAGAATTAGCTACATGTTTCAGCACAGGCGGTTGCTTTTCGCCCCCCATCGAAATGCGGCCACCAAGACCTGACAAGCTCCTTTCGTGTCAACACTACGACACTAGGATAGGTACAGCTTTTTGATATTCGCGTGAAGTTAAACACCATGCATTCGAAGCAAAGTGCCAGAGGCAAAAATGCGAGCTGTTACATCCCCATTCGCCCGCCACAGATTCTCAATTTCTTAAACTGTGAGCAGTATCTGAGTCCTTCTGGCTGCGTCTTAACAGAGCAAAACAATCGCGAGTAGGTATTTTGCTTGTATTAATGCAAAGCTGTTTACAAGAGGTTAACATATTCTCATCTCGCCGATGTTGATATTGTCATCATGGCCGGCAATTCGAGGGGAAAAAGAGCTTTGTAATTATGAAAAAAAAAATAAATAAATGCAGGTTGCCTGTGCAAAAACAACATACAAGCACGACCATATATTAATTTTCGTACAGAAGCCCCATACACGGAGCACCAACCCGCATCAGGTCACGAATAAGTTCTTTAAGCAACATGAATAATGAACATCCACACTTGGAATGTGCATTGGGGTGCCGGATGGCGTTTAACTGTTCGATTTTTTACCACCACCTGCTGGACATGAAGTGCACCCCTTAGCTCGCATCTGTTTTTTGTGACTCACGTCGTCGTTTGCATGGTGGTCGCATTGTCGATGAGCGGGAACCGGGGTCTGCGTTTCGTCAGATACGAAGGGAAGTCCTTCAAAAATCCTTGAAACGGCGTCAGCCTTGAGCGTTGGCATGTCACGTTTCAGGGGCACGGATTCACCGCTGATGTTAAAATCATACCCAGTGACAATGTCCGAGGCGTCGAAATGGTTCGCGCGCACTCTTGTGTACTTTGACTCAAAGTTAAAATCGCCACTTTCCTAGCGGCGGTATGGTACACTGCTAGGGGCAAGCACAGCAAGCGAAACAGAAAAGGTGTTCTAATGCGCACAAGCAAGTTTATACTGTGCACATATCGAACACAAAACTACATATGTGCACATGGTGTCCTCATTTCGTCTTGCGCAGTACAAGTGTTTTGTCCGTTGTCACAAGCAGGAACACTGCACAACCGTCACTGACCTGCAAGGCGTTCGTCATGGTTCCGCTTTGTCACGGTGCCTAAACCTAATATCGCTGAGCACTTCGAATACTTCATCTGCGTCATCCGCTGCACGGCACGTGAATATACGCGCTCGTTTCACGCACTGTTGAGGCCCCGTGACTAACAACGGGTTTCGTAAACGTTGTTAGATACAATAACCGCCGGAAGAACACTTCGTAGCTAACAATGCGGCACAAAAGCATTGATATCGTCCGCCACGGTTCCGTAGGAGTCCTACGGAGGCGCACATGCCGCCGCCGCTAATCGCTGCACCAGGTACACTGCACAACACTTAACCATAGCAACGCCGCCATTGAGCCCAGTGGATATGGCCGCCAAGATGTCAATTTCATCCACACTTTTCTCCCAGCGCGCGGGCTGGGCCTCTCCTGAGTTTCCTTCCCTCTTGGTGTTAACAGAAAACTGTGAGCTGTCCTTTCAACGGCTGCGTTTCTACAAGAAAATATAAATGATTTTGAGTAACATGCAGCGTAGCATCACGGATGTGCCTGTGCAAAGACAAATGTGGAGCACACACAGTAGCTAGTTCACACAACATCCGAATTTATCGAAGCGCCACGAATCGGCGTGCGACGGCACTGCACATGGGGCCAACGTTCTAAGAGTTCGACGACCAATGTCTTACCAAGCATCCTCAAATAGATTACAGACTACACACGTGGATTATTCTTTATACGCTCACTCAAATCATAAGGAGCTAAAATTTGCGGGTCGGATTGCATCGCACACCGTGCCTGGCGCAAGTCTTTTAACCGAATAATCCATGAAACATAGAATTACGAGTTCTAGACGACTATGCATGTGATTCAAAAGATGGTTGTAGACTTCCTACCCTCCCTGCGCTGTCGTCAATTGGCTAGATGGTCGCAAGCATTCCTAAGGTTACTCAACGAGAAAACATCAGATTCCTCCAAGTTGCTAATGAGGAAAGTGTACCGTTCGTCCCAAGGAGGCTAAAAATCTTTCTAGTTATGATAGTGGGCCTGGACAGTATATGGCAATCTAGAATGGCGGTGCGTCATGCTGATGTTAATGGACGTCCGGTTAGACAATACTTTTTTCAATCTGCATGTTCATTTGTAAAAAAAAAAACAAAACAAAACAAAAAAAAAAGGTTCAACAAGATGTCTTAATCATGTAGAAATCCTTCTACAGATGAAGGAATGTCAAAAAAAGGCCTGTAAACTGTGATACTTGTCTACCTTTTCCTTTCTGTTCCTTCTTTTTAATTTGTTTGGTATAGATCTAACCATTCGTGTAAGTGTGTACATAGGCGATAAAGAAAGAAAAAAGAGAAAACGTCCGTTTGTTTCTGTGCCCTCCTGTCACTTTAAGGCAGGGAAGAAAGAAAAAAAATGGTGGGAGCACGCCCAGCGTCTACAAGCACACCTCTTCAGAAGCCACTTGGTCCTCGCGTTCGTGCTCATTTCCTATGATGCTGCAGTTTCTTCGTGTGTGTGTGTGTGTGTGTGTGTGTGTGTGTGTGCTCATGAACAAAAACAAAAATTGATGAGCGCGCGCGTGTAGCGTTCACAAGCCAACATCTTCGGACGCCGCTTGTCCCCTCGTACTCTTTACGCTGGTCTCAATTCCCAGCATCCTCCTGTTTCATTGTTATCGCTGGGCTAGAGTGTACAGCTGGGCTTCAACTGAGAGAAACTACAATAGGCGAGGAAGAGATTAAAAGCTTGGGTAGTGATCATGAACGCACAACATTACAAATGGGATATAAAGCAGGAAATAGCAGCATAGATTCAAACTTTGGCCGCTCGTATTTAAGTGACAAAGAAGTAAGTGGTATAGAGTCGAGGAAAAAGTAGCCAGAATACCAGGCAAAGCCTGGGAGTTTATACTCCATTTAACAAGGTGTTGGCAGTACTGTGGAAGGTACGTGCGTCCTCAGCCAATCACGACGGAGCGCACTACATAATTGGATCGATGGATGGATGGAAATAACTTTATTGTTGTCCTGTACAGGGTGTTCCCACCTGCCTGGCTAATCCCACGTCGGGACCGGGAGGTCAAGCCTCCTAGCCCTCGCGAATGTCGCTTCCGTGAATCTGACAAGTGGCCCCGCCTGTGTGGGAAAATGTGTGCTATACTGATGAACTTTTCAATTTTGTAGCAGGTGGCGCTTGGCACCATCTTGTTCTGTTCTGTTTATTTTTGGACGGGCCTGAGTTCCGTTCCAAAGGAACTGGCCCAGCATTGTCTGTTAATATTTAGTGTCCCTTGTTCCTATGAATTTTCGTCACATCAGAGCTTTTTTGCCACGGGTATAAAAAATAATTACTTTAATCCTTCAGTCAATCAATTTAAGTGAATCATTGAGTCAAATAACAAGCTAATCATGGAATCAATCCGATGCTTTATTTTCCGACATAAACGAACAGTTTTCTTGTTTGTTTTTTTTATGTTTGCTACTCTCACTGCAACAATACTGAATGATTCCGTCGTGTACGCATCACGTAATACGATTGCCATCAGGCCGTTAGAAGGGTTCACATCTCATCGTCCTCATCACAACTTGTATTTGACGTCGCAGCTCTACAGAAACCGGCAGCGACGTTGCCCAATGTGCCTCCCTTCTATGAGAAATGCGTTCCGAGAGCGTTCCTTGTACATAAGCCACGCTGCTTCAGCATCCTCAGCATCATCGTTGTGGACACGGTCGTTAGCGTCTCGTGGTCTTCGAAACGGTGCAGCACCTTGGCGATAGTTGGAGTTTGACCTCTCTCAAAAAGATGTATACCACCCATCGAAAGACGCTCAGGTCAAAATCGTCCAGCTTCTTTGCGGCCTTTCCAATAAAAACGCTTGTTCAGTGGTAAGACTTTGCCCGCGTTTTCCGCCAGCGCTTTCCATCGATAGAGCGTTCACTCACTCACCCGGATAGGTTTTTCCGTCCTCTTGGTGAGTGAATCCACGCTTGCAGTTTCCCCGCACTCGACGCGAAGCGCTAGCGTTTAAAGCTATCTGCTTCGCCAGCTTGGGAGAATCGCCCACACCCGATGGATGGCTCACCGGCGACAGTTTGTGCGACGCGTTGCAGACACACGACCAACTCGGGCGACGCCATGCTGCCGAAAAGCGGCGCATCACCACCTCACAACAAGCATCCGCTCAGCCGCGCCCATGCGGGCTTTTTATATTAATTTCACGAAGTAATTAAACACTTTGGACGCTTTAAAATATCAATCCGTACCATACTGTCACTTTATGCGTATGTAGTGTGCAAAATAGTTCCTGGATTGCTAAAATAGTTGAGGGACTATTTGCTGTGCTCACACAGCCCTGATTGGACGAGAGAGCTCTACCTTTGGCTGCACTGCCAACAGCTTGTGAAACGGAGTATAGTGAGCTCTGACAGATATTGACGAAGGACATAGGCAGAAAGAAAACTATTTGCTGGGAAGGAAAGAGGAAGCCAAAAAGTTGATGGAACAAGGAAATCCGGGAAGCGATAGAGAAGCGACTCGAAGAAATGCGGGAGCATAGACAGGCAGAAAAGGAGAAGCGGCCGCCGGACGAACTAAACCAATTACGGGAAATATATTTAGAGAAAAACAATCCGTTGTACAGCAATTCGTCGAGGCAAAAATAAAGGTTAAAGTGAACGCTGGGTGACGGGTATCCACGAAAAAAAGAAGGGTGCACCTAGGATATTTTGGAGCCGCAGAAGAGCGCTAGGTAGAAAGTAGCTCACAATGCAACAACTTATTGTAGATCGAGGAAATCATTTGGAATGGTACGAAGGGCAAGGCTACATCCGAAAGGTAAAAGCCGATGCGTTTAACAAAATCGTCCAGGGGATTTCCCCGGTGAGTAAAAGTGTGACGGAGAGCGCAACCAACGAAGAGCTAGTACGTGAGAATTGCAACTGTAAAAACAGCCTGAAGGAAAAATTCCAAAGCGCACTGCCCCAGGTTTAGATGGGGTTCCTGTTAGCCTCACCAACGGAACAGGACATAACACTAAAGGAGCACGATTGAAAGCCGTAAAGAGATGCTTACAGGACAGGCAAATACCGGACAGTTCGCAAAAAAGTAGAATGAACTTAATCGCTAAAGGCAACGAAGGAAAGGATAACATTCACTCGTATAGACCGCTAACCATTATATTTATACTATACAGGTTGGCTATGCAAGCAGTGAAATAAAGAATAGAAACGTGGACAGAACATGAGGATATTCTGTAAGAACTTCCAATTGGATATCTAGTGGAGAGGTGTTTAGACGATAACGTATTTGTCCTTACTCAGTGCATGAAAATATCTAAAACAGAAAAGCGGCCGTTGAACGTGGCTTTTCTAGATATCACCGGGGCGTATGACAACGTTAATAAGAAAATTTTGTGGGATATATTGAAAGTAATTGGCGTAGGCGGCGACTGCATCCAGAGATACCGAGAAAACACAGTTTTCATAGAATGGGAAGGAATAAGTGGCAAAGAGAACGTAGATATTAACAAGCGGCTGAGACAAGGATTTCCTTTGTCCCCGCTGTTATTCATGCTGTACATTGCGAGGCGGAAAATATCCACCGTGCGGACGTGCACTTCACAACTCGTAAAGTTGGCACCTATTTTCAAAATGGTTCGCTGCACCATTACTGACATATGTTACGTGAGAGTATATGGGCGCTCTCTCATCTCAAATTTCCTGCACTCTAACAAGGGCGTGACACGCGTGTGCTGCGTCCTGATGCAGGTCGTCGCTTATGACAGCAAAACTGCTTGTGGCTTTCCTCGTAGTGGCGACACAGGTGTAGATGGAGATTTGCTTTTTGTCCCAATGGTACGACTGCGTTTCGATTGAGATCAGGATAGTCCAGTTTTCCGCAAAATCAAAATGGAGGACAATGCTAGCACGTTGCTCGCTCATCCTTGCTTCATGAATAGCCGCTGCTTGAGTGCGGCGTATGTAATCGTGCGGAATCCATTTGGCCATCCATTTGAAGAGGTGTTTAAGCAAAAGGGTTGGAGAGAACTTCCCCTTTATCAAGTCGCCGCTTTGCCACACAGCAAATGTTATTTCGTTCTCGTCAAGCTTTCCGAGATTAGTCAGAGTGAGGCTTTTAGTCCATGGGAAGCGCTCGCACTCACCCAACATACAATCTGTTTTTTGGGAGCCGCATAGGCACAATCCTTTTATGCGTTCCAGTGACATTTGTATACCATATGCATTCCCGAATGCGGAGACGCAAAGATTTGTAATAGCTCAATAAACGCAAACGCAAACATCATGATGCGGTGGGAGAAGCAGAAATTTGGGACGCAGGCTGTAAAACTTTGACAGGCCAAAGGCAGTTTCCGTGTGCGCAGCTTTGAAAATTTAAGCTTCACGTATCGAGCGCGTCATGAACCGCTTTGAGACGTACTCTCTCTGGCCATTCGCGATGACGGACATAACGTCATTCTTATTGGGGCTCTTCCGAGTCGTTTTTAATATCAAATAAAATTGAAAATGCCGGAGCTTGCGTTAAGCCTCGCAAAGCTTCGAACAGCGAAATTTGATGTTCTCGAAGACTAATTTGGCTCCTTCTAGGTTGTTGAGAGCACACAAGTTCATCCTTGGTGAAGTACTCAAGTGCAGCCTGTTGCAAATTGTGAAGACGACGAGGAGTGGTATCATCATTAAGATCAGAGTGTTCGAATAAAGAAGAGGTCAGCGGGTGGGCTTCACCATGGGGACGGCGGCTCGTCCTTTTCTCAACACAACCTGCACATCAGATGGGCTTAGCCTTGACTTCGTGTTAGGATCAAAATCTGGCCATATACCATGTTTCTCGCGCCAGTTTCGAGCCTCTCGGAGCATGTACGTCGTGACAGCTGGGATTGCCTTTCGGACGCGTTTGTTCTCAATTGTTCTCAAGAGACGGAGACGCTCTCGATAGCAACTTAAAGCCTCGTACACTTGCTTCAAGCAGTTTAAGCATCCAGCGCACGAACGGCAATCTTTCAGGGATGGTTCAGCTGCACTGACGCTTCCGTATGCAGTGCTTCAAGTTGAACGGATCTTCGTGACCACGGCGCATGCAATCTTGACCTGATTTTTTTTCTTTCCGTAAGACCGTCTGATACGTTTGTGAATGGAAGATGGAGGCTTCAATGATGAAACATCAGAAGAAAGGTAGGCGTACCTGTTCAATTCGTCAATAGCTTCTTTTTCCTGAAGAAATGTCTGGTCTGCTTCATCGCGGTTCTCGCTGGACGAAGAGAGGATTTTCTTGAGGCGCGTAAAACAGTGTTGGCAAACCTCGTCGGTGTCACGAATATCATCAGCCTCTGGCAGTAGCTGCCGTAGGGACGCAATATCCAAAACGTTTGCGCAATGAACATTTCTTTTCTTAGCAATGTTCTTGTGAACGCGTAAATAATCGACACAGAATACCCGGCCTGAGCTAAGAGCCCCATGCATCGCGTATAGTGAACAGCTATACCAAGTCGAGATGTTTGTGCTGAACAGCGTCGCACTCGTTCTGTCGTTTCTACTACGGCGCTGCCGTGACTCAAGAACGCCTCGGGGTTTCACCGTTTTAAGAAGAGGACTGTCTAAAGTTTTTACTGTGATAACGTGTGGCCCACTCCTGATTGCCGAAGGACAAAATCAATCTGGCGTCGCCAGTGACCTGTGCAGTTCTCTATCCCGTCCGCGAAGGTCGCATTTCGATGGCGGCAAAGTGGTATAGGCGAGTGACCTTAAATTTAGGTGCACGTTAATGAACCACAGGTGGTCGAAATTTCCGGAGCCCTCCTCTACAGGGCCTCTCATAATGATGTGGTGGCTTTGCGACGTAAAACGTGACCTATGCGTTGTTCTCGGTGTGGGAAAGCACGTTAGCAACCTGTGGACAAATCATAATAAATTAGGCAGCTCGTGGCACAATGATGCAGCACATCACGTTTTCAAACTGCCGAGACGCAGGGGTAAAGGTCGAGGTAATACAGGAAAAAGTTATCTGTGAGCGACGTGGAAGACGTGATAACCGGAAACAAAAGGAACGGCTCGGCATATGGCTAAAGTAACTTCTTCAAAGGGTTATTTACGTACGTTTTGCGTTGTCCTACGTGGTTGAAGGTCCCCGTATCTATTGCACGGGGTTCAAGGGAAACAGGCAATGAGATAGCATCTCCACAACCGCACAGCTGCTCATTATGGAAGTCGGCAGTTACGGATAAGGCTGCGTTGGCGCCGATTACATATGCTTTACTGTGTGCGCGTGGCAGATTTTGGCAAGGTCATTCAAAACATCCTCTCGCGGTCCTCCGCATGGTCTTGACAACACAATAATGTTGGCGTAAGTTTACGTTGTAGGCTGCAAACTGCGCACGCGTTATCACTATAGAGGGCGGCCGTCCTCCGCCCCCCCGCGCGCTAGACCCAATAAAGTCTCAATATACAACCTTTGGTCAACGCAAACGATCAGAATGAAGTTCTTCTGCTGCTTCAGAAAAAAAATTACACCTGTAGGTTTCAGTAGAATACGAGCTCATGGACAACCAGTAAGAACAATGAACCAAGTACCCTCAGCAAGGGCCTCTTTGACCCGTTGTATTTCCTGAACAAAGCAAATGCAGACATATAACATTGAAACCATATTTTGAGTGTCATAAGCGGATTTCGATCACAAATTTTGGTTAAAATTGCGAGCGGCGTTTTTCTTTTTCGAAAATAGGCTTTTTTAAAAAAAACTCGCTTCTTTAACTAGTATATTTTTTCTTCTTTCACGCTGCGTCTAGGAAAACAACCTTTTGCAGGAATGTGGAAAAGACTTTGCTCTATATCTGTAAACTTTTGAAATTTCTGCAAGAATTAGGAAATGCGCCAAGGCGCATCAAGTATAGGAAACGTTTTTAATTTTGGCCGAGATTGCCATATTTTCAGAATTTTTCGGTTCTGACTAAAGCTTATTGAGAGCATGGATGTAATTCACTATGATGCGTGTTAAAACAAGAAGAAAAAAATTACACCATCTCTCGCTAAAGGGAACCATGTGTATATGCGAAGCAGCGGGCGCTAACGCTTACACTGGCGGCGGCGTTGACGCTGGCGCTCATCGCAGCGGTGCGCAGGAGAGAAAACTGGGGAGGCGCAAAGCACGCAGTGATGGAGCGGTGTTTCCTACTGGAACATGCCAATCGCTACTAATGGGCAATGAGAGACGGAAGACTCCGATTGGACACAGAGACCCGCAGTCCGCTTTTAGTTAACGCGCACGCTGCGAATTATTTTATTCTTCAACAACACACAGGAGATATCTCCCACCGGCACCACCTTGGAGGTCAAGATCCATTGCCATATATACGGGGTGGCCAGTGAACGGTTGTGCAGCGCGAGCAGTGGGTTTTTTCAACCAAGAAACTCGCTAGCAGACGCTGCCTACGTCGGCGTCGCGAGGCGAGAGCGGGAGCGAGCGTAGGAGATGAGAGAGAGGGAGGGACGCGCATGCGCAGTGGGAGTGTGGACGCCGCGGGCAGGGATGCCTAGAGGAGAGAGGGGGGGGAGCGTAGGAGAGGAGAGAAAGGGGGGAGGCGCATGCGCAGTGAGTGTGTGGACGCCGCGGGCAGGGATGCCTAGAGGAGAGAGAGGAGGGGAGGCGCATGCACAGTGAGGGTGTGGTTGCCGCGGGGAGGGATGAGGCGAAAGAGGGAGAGAGGAGGTTTTTTTTTTTGAAAGGGTTCGCGCATGCGCAGTAAGTGAGGCCACGCGGCACACCACTACCACCACCACCACCGGATTAAGCTTCGCCATAAGATGCTTCACATCTAAAATTTAGCGCAAAATGACGCAAGGACGAGAAGGCACGTCTTGTGTCCTCCCTTCTCGTCCTTGTGTCATTTTGCGCAAATTTTTTTCCTAATTTTCCTCGTCTTCGAGGGTACGAATGTTTCGTGCGCCGTTACTGGCAGGAACGCTGCCCAGCAGAAACTGACGTGCAAGGCACTCATCGTGGGCATTGGTTGCAGTCTGTCTTAGCACCTGAGCACGAACTCGCAGGGCACTTGAAATCCTTCCTCAGTTTTTTCTGCAGCACGGTACGTGCATACGGGATCGTTCATTGCACCGTTCAGACCACGTGGCTACCAACAGATTTTATAAACGTTACTGGGTACAATAACTGCCGGGAGAACTGGGCGAAAATAACAGTGCGACAATCTGGCACAAATAATACTGCCCGCCACGTTTCGGTACGATACCTACCGAAGCGCACATGCTGCTGCCGCTACACAACAGTGCCCCACGTAACCATAGCAAAGCTGCGATTGTTATTGTATACGGTTACTAAGACATCATCTCCTCCACACTTATCTCCGTGCGCGTGGGCTCGACAGGCCCTCTCCTTGTACATTTATTCTTCCTTATTTGATGGCAACGCAGAAAGCGTTGGAAGTCTCACATCAGCGTTATAATTATCGCCATTTTCGTAAAAACGCCACTTTCATATTACTCGTAATGTTACTTTTTATGAATGGTTCCGTTAAAAGACTAGCGCCAAATACAATGTGCCATAACATAGGACCCAAAACAAGTTCAATATATTACAGTTTTAGAGAGCGTATACAATGTTACCCACGTGAGCAGTGTGTGCCATACTGGAGGATGGTTGATAAGGAACGGAGTGTCGAAATAATGGAAGGTTGGCTCCGTTGGCCGTGCTGCCTTTCCGGCGCCGTAATGTAACCCAGTGTGTGGCATTAATAAAAAATTCCCTTCTCGCCCCCCTTCCGCAAATTACATTACTTGCCAGTCTTTCATATATCAGAACACATAGTGCTCAAAATCATGCCCGATATTTTGTGAAAGCGTACATTTATTACGGGTGCGCGAATAGAGAAATTAGATCTCCAATCGAATTCGAATAAAATAGTGCCGAATAGTGACCAGAATATCCAATCGAATATCGGATAGCACATTTACACGAAACATGTACCACCAGTGACATCAAGGCAAAGGAAAAATTAATGTCGGTAAAGCGTCATGGCACCTCTATTACGCGCTTGTTAAGAGGGGGGTTCTTCTTTTTCAGCTTTTACGGGCTCGCAAGCATGTCGATAGAAGAGCCTTCATTACAGTCAGCAGACGCATGCCTAACCTCATAACGGCTAACAAAGGGGGTTACGGTAGCTAGTTTTTAGATGCGAAGCAGCTTATGGCGAAGTTCAATCAGGTGGTGGTAGTGGTGGTGGTGGTGGTGTGCTTCCTGACTACCCTAACTGCGCATGCGCGAACACTCTGCACACACCCCCTCTCCTACGCCCCCCCTTCCCCCCCTTTCTGCTCTAGGCATCTCTCCCCGCGGCGACCACACCCCCCACTGCGCATGCGCGTCTCCTCCCCCCCTCTCTCTCCTCTCCTACGCTCCCCCCCTCCAGTGGTGGTGGTGGTGTGCTTCCTGACCACCTTAACTGCGCTTGCGTAAACACTCTCCGCACACCTCCTCTCCTACGCTCCCCCCTCTCTCCTCTAGGCATCCCTCCCCGGCGACCATACCCCCACTGCTCATGCGCGTCCCCCCTCTCTCTCCTTCCCTACGCTCCCCCCTCTCTCCTCTAGGCATCCTTCCCACGGTGATTACACCCCCCATTGCGCATGCGCGTCCTCTCCCCCCCTCTATTCTCTCCTACGCTCCCCCCCCTCTCTGGCCTCGCAACGCCGACGCATGCAGCGTCTGCTAGCGAGTTCCTTGATTGAAAAAACCGACTGCTCGCGCTGCACGACCGTTCACTGGCCACCCCGTATACGATATATAGGCACTGGATCTTGACCTGCAAGGTAGTGCCGATGCGAGATTTCTCCTGTGCGTTGTCGAACAATAAAAAATCGCAGCGTGCGCGTTAACTAAAAGCGGACTGCGGGTCTCTGTGTCCAATCGCAGTCCTCTGTCTCTCATTGCCCTTTAGCAGCGATTGGCATGTTCCTACAGGAAACACCGGTCCATCACTGCTTGCTTTGCGCCTCCCAAGTTTTCTCTCCTGCGCAACGCCGCGATGAGCGCCAGCGTCAACGCCGCCGCCAGTGTAAGCGTTAGCGCCCGCTGCTTCGCATCTACACATGGTTACCTTTAGCGGGAGATCGTGTAATATTTTTATTCCTATGGTCGCGCAATACGGGTTCAATAGTGCTTGATATATGGTCATCACCTCCATGGGCACTCTGGGGCCAAAAATCTCTCATACGCGACCGAACTCGGCATCAAGTCGGTGCCTTCATTTCAGAAGCGAAGTTATGAAGGACTTGACAGTTTTCTGATAGTTTTTTTTTCTTTACGTGCAGAAAAGACATAATTCCCCTTAAAACAAGCAGGCGCATGCTTTTGAACTAAGATATCGGTGAAACTTTTAACGAAAGGCCTGCTGTATACCTACGTTCGCGGTAGTTTTTGCCACCCTCCCCCTCTAACCATGTTGCACCATTGGCCTTTGTCGCGTTTTCAATACTCGTCCAGTCGAATTATTCGAAACTTTGAATACTTGCTATTCGAAAGTCGAATCGAATTATTCGGTTAGGTAGTATTCGATTCGTATTCCAAACTCGAATATTTCGCACATCCCTAACATTTATGGCAACATGTCTTCGGGCACGCGCACGCCCGCTCTATGAAAAGAAAACCCGCATGACAGCTGCACTTCTGTGAAGCTTCAAGAAGTACTTAGCACGGGTACCCAGCAATTCTCATTAGTAGAGTTACCACTGCGCCGTTTACCGAAGCGTCAATGACGCCTATGTTTGAGGTAAGCATGTAGTTTTTCTCCGGAACGAGTAGAATATTGCAAGGTAGATTTACAAAATAGGAGTGCGACACGTGCGATACTTTTTGCGGTGTTTTATCGACTTCCTGCATGTTACAACAGTTGTGATAAAGGTTGTCTGCAGCGTCTTCCGTCAGGTTGTTTTCCTTATCAGATGTAGCCATGTATAGCGACGCAGTGCGGTGCATGGGAGAGGCATTCGCTCGTTCAGCGAGGCAGGAGCGTTTTTGCTTGCGCCACGCCGGAGTCAGTCCCATGTTCCCCAAACGTTTTAGTGATCTTAACTTCATTAATGCATATGTTTCTTGGTTTTTTCTGTTAATCGTAATATTTTAGAGATTGGTCGTTTAGTTTAACCCAGATTTAAGCATTGCTCTCCTCGCCATGGCCTGCATAGAGCGCTGTTCAGTGAGCTTGATCACGCCAAATCAGATGGATGGACCACAAGCGGGGCAAGTAAAATTCTCCAAACTTTTAAACAAAAGATGTGCGGCCTGTAGCGTCGAGCAGAAACAGATGGGCACAAGCGGGAATGCTGTGATGGCAATTCTGTCTGCTTTGGCGCTAATTGGCCTAGAGCCACGCGCCTTCAGAACAAAAGAGAAATAATGAAAAAAAGAGAAAAAACTGGCGTATCCCACGCGTAAACGTTGCGCAATCAGCTGTGGCAGAAGGCCACAGCTGATCGGTGTGCTTAGAGAAAAGCCCAGAATTCTAGAATAGGCGCATTTCAAGGTCATGTGACACGAATCCTCTGATGTCAACCGTTCATTTTCTCCGTGTTTATCGTCACTCGTTACATAAAAATCAACGTTTTTTAGCGATCCGGCGCGCTTGGCATGTACCGCTTACTCTGATGCGTCATTCGCTATGTCGGTCCTATTGAAGGCTTGCAATTGTTGACATAATCGTGGTTGCCTGTCGATTGTCCAATAAGCTTCCAGATGTCTTGCTGTCCAAATGACGGAGCCAGAGTGAACACTGCTCGCGCACGTTGCTCGAAGTACTCGGAGCGACAAGAAGGTCAAATTATATCGATCGCAAAACTTGAAAAAGAAAGGGCTCGAATACCTATTGCCACATACTTAAGCGTAGACCTGTGCGCCGGTCCCAAAATCGCCGGCGGCGGCGCGCCGGTGTTTCCACCCCCGGCGGCGGCGCGTCATCGGCGTGGGGTTCATCAGATCGGCGGCGGCGCGGCGTGCGGGGAGGGGGGGGGGTTAGAACGAAGATTCAAGAGTTGGTGGGGAGAGAGGGAATTTCGTCCCTTGAATTTTGAAGTAAAAAAAAAGGTTTCTCCGAAAGGGTGAAGCTGTGAATGCGATAGCAACATGTAATTTTATAACGAACTATAGGCTAGCAGCTCTTTTTATCCCATCTCACGAAACTGCAATACGCTGGTGAATGGGAAATACGGCCGCTCCCGGGAAGGAAGTGGTTTTCGGGCAGTTTGTCGTATCAATGGTCACAGCACGAAGTGGTGGGATCACAGCGGATATACGAGCCGTTTGCTTATAGCGAGCGCGCCAGAGCTCGTGACCGCGCCCTTATAGTTAAAGTTCACAGTTGCGGTCATAGGTCGGCGAACTCATTCATGATTCGACTCACTCGGACTTAGGGTAAGGCGGGGCAAAATGAGACACGGGGCAAAACGCGACATTTTGGCTTTGCCGACCTCTATAGCTAATACAGAAAGCACTTTTCTTTGTTTCTATATTTCAGCGAGAGGTGCTGGTAGTTGTCCACCTTTTTATGTGTAAAAGTTGATGATTGCTCACAGCGTGCGCGTGGGAAAAATTACGCGGCTGGTGTCAGTGTGTTCGTGACCCGTCAAAAAGGGGCGAAATTCTTCTCGGCCAGATTTTCGGATCCGTGCATGAAGCTACTCTGGCGTCAGAACAACAACGTAAGTATTTGTGTTGTTACTATATACTACTAGCTACATACCACCAAAATTTCAGGTCAGTTGGTGCGCGGGGCCAAAGCGGATATTTTTTTTGAATTTGGGCATGTGATGGGGGCAAAACGCGACAAAAAGGCATTGAATTGCCTTAGAGAGTGTCTCATTAAGTGAACCATTTGCTTACACTCATTAAATATTATATTTTATTGTTTAGGAAGGTTCGGACGCACAAGAGAATATCATATACAGCTTCCTGGGAGGAAAACGACGTGAAAAAGCACTGAGTGCTGTTCAGGACACCCACTGCATTCGTGCTGCATCGAGATTTTTCCGCGTTCCCAAGGATGCTCTCAAGAGGCGAACGCAAATTTGGAAGAATCTCTAAGTCAAGCCGTTCACAAACACGTCTCGCCATCGAGTTTTCCTTCAATACCAAATTTCTGCTAGAAAATTGGAATCTAGCAGTTTTAAATTCATCGCCTCACGAAGCCCGGCTTACGAAGCTGAAAGCCGCGATACGCCCGTGCAGTTCTGCACCAAAACGGCAAAAGGAGGCGAAGAAGATGCGTCAGATTATATCTAGCGTCCAATTGTTGAATAATCCAATGAAGTGCAAGCTTTCAACAAAATACAACAATAGCACAAATAAAGACTAGTGGTGTTTGATCTGCAAGGAGTTTTGGAGCAAAGCAGCACCTGGATTCTGTCTGGATTCAATGCGTGGAGTGCAAGGACTGGGGTGATGAAGGCTGCGTGAGGGCCCACGGAGTTTAATTTCAAGTGCTTCTACTGCAAAAACTGAAGAGTTAAATTTTTTTTTCACACTGTCTCGTTTTGCCCCGCAGGTTGGGGCGAAATGAGACATATCTGGTGCATTTTTTTTTCTTTTTAAAATAAGCTTTTTAACAGTGGCAATACGGTCATATTTATGTAGCACATACCTTGTACCCAAAGGAAAGTTTCTGCATTGTCGTTTAAGGGTAAAGAGGGAAATAAAAATAAATATTCACTATTTTCAAATTTTTGTCTCATTTTGCCCCACACCTTACCCTACTCAGACTCAGATCGAGCCGTGAGTCTGAATCTGAGTGAGTCCGGGTGAGTAATGTTTTAGTGAGTGTGGTTTGAGTGCGAGTGAGTCCGGTTAAAAGCATTTTCGAGAGTTTGAGTCCGAGTGAGTCCGACTTACAAAAAGTTTGGTGAGTCTAAGTCCGAGTGAGCGCTAAGCGCAAAACATATTTCATGAGTGAGTCTGAGTGAGCTCCACAGGTTTTGCCGACCTATGGTTGCGGCTCGAGCCACGCTGCCCCTCTACACCGGCGTTCCTCCATACTCCTTCGTCCAGCGAAATAAGGACAGGGCACTTCTTTTCTGGTTGAGGAGCAATCGATGGCAGGCCTCGCACGCGGAGTGACGTTATCGCATATGCGCTCTCTGTGTGACGAAGATGGGCAGCTTGTTTCACCTATGTTTCAGCCGTGTTCCTCGCTATCGCTCCCGAGCTTTTACTGGCGGGTACAGCATGCGATACGCGTACAGAAGTTATCGATTGGAACTTTATACAGAACATGACGGCGACGATGAAAACCTGTACAGAGACCTCATATAATTGTTAGCAAAAAAAAAAATGTGCAAAAACAGTGGAAGCGGGATGACCTGTCTTCTGGAGAGCTGCATCGTCTTTGCTGTAAAGAGTTTCTCCGTTGGAAGAATCACGTAATCCGGCGCCCCTTCCTGTTTCGTTCTCGCTTCACTACAATTCTTACAGGCGATATCTTCTTGGCACTTATTTCATCATAAATCACGTTCATAATGTTAGCGCTAAGAGTTGAGCCTATCAGGATTTCGAGCTCACAAAATGGAGCGAAATCATTTCATCGCGCTCGATAATCATGCGAGAGGAGGAACGGGTGGGCGAATGCATGGCAAAGCGAGGTAGGGGGCAATTCATAACAGATATTTCTCGTATATGATCCAATCGAAAGTATGCGCTCTAATCATGTCACGTGAATCACCATTCTGGCGTCGCGAAGAGTGCAAAAAAAAAAAGGAAAGAGAAAGGCCAAGACAGAATAACGCACTCGATTTTGTATTTTCAGGGGCTGTTTTGGGGCCCTTTTGAAGACATGCAGTGCAAACACTCACACAAGAGAATAGTCAAGACACCGCAAACGCCGCTAACTGAAAAATCGTACAGCGGCGGAAAAGAAGGTAGAAAAAAAAATATTAAGGCAGCTTCTCACTAGTGATGCCAAACCTAAAGGAAGTGCGGAGCTGGTCAGCCATCTTTGTTTATCTTCAATTTTCTTTGTTTCCTCCTCGCTTTCTTTCTTTTTCTCTGTTTCCGTCTTTTTCTGTCTTTATTTCTACTAATTTATTCTTCTCTCTTTATCTATTTTTATTTCCCTTTCTTGCTCCTTCTATTTTTCTTTCTATTTCTTACTTGTTTTCTTTCTTTTTTTACGTGTTCGCCTGAGTTACGCCAAGTGACGAGAGCATACGAGAGCCCGGACCCCTAAAGTGCTCCGCACTTAATATCATCAAGGCGCTCGAAGAACAAAAGGGAGAAGACATCTGGCGCGAGCGCGCGCTCAGTATGCTACAGATGGCTATGCTATACGTGCTTTTGCCTGCGTTTCGCAAAGCTACGACAGCATACATTGACAGTATATGACAGCGCGGGCCCCTAAAGTGCTCCGCACTTAAAATATTTATCTGCGCATTCCCAGGCAAGGGGCGCTACCTATCAGTCAGTTGCGAGTGATAGTCTACGTGAGAGATAACTGGTGGGTGTCTGTGTCTTCACGTCGTGTCGTTTTAACATTAATACTCACCAACCAGCTCAGCTATCGGTTACTCAACGTTTTTCATTGCCTTTACTTCTCCATTCATTTATCGACTTACTCGAGTAAAAATGAAAGGGAAAAATGCATTAACCCATCGATATGTGTTACTTATCTATAATATTTATCTATGCACAATGTAGTAGGTCCAAGACTCCACGAATATGCTATCCAGCGAGTTCTGTCGTCGCTCTTTAAAGGACCCCTGATAGCGAAAGCTTTGTGTGCGATTTTTTTACAGTAATTTGTAGCTTTGCGTCTGGTAATTCCGAAATTGAATCGTAAATGCTCTACCGCATTGTATAATAAATGCTAGCGTCGTTAATTCAGAACGATTTTGCTTCAGTTCGAAACGCCCGCCTAAATACCATAAAAAAACTAGCGCCCCACAGCGAGGCAGCGCCTGAGACAATGTCTGCTCAAGCTTCGGTGACGCTGAACGCGCCTTTTTCAAATAGGGGGGACCCGCGGGCGGTGAAGAATGAAACGATGTGGGTGCTTCGAGCGCGTCCCCCCTCAGGAAAAAGAAAAGCATTCCTGGCGTAAGCAGCCAAAACCACCTTGACAGCAGCCCGACAACAGAGCAAGAGGGTTGACGAACAATAGTCCTCACTGGGTGCCAGTCGGGGTATTGTGCGCGCCCCGAAAATGTTTTCTGACGTCGACAATATCTGCTTGACCTCTACAACGTCACGAGGGGAGCCTCTGTCTACGTCAAACCACAGAAAATGTCGATTAGACCTGAATACTCGGATGAGCACTCGCGTTTACTTTAAAACCAAATTAAAATATATTATAGGCAACGCTCATCCCTAATAATCGGTTATAAGTGCCCCCCCCGCATGCAGGAGTCTCAAACAACACAAACATCTCGAGTTTCCCAATTTGGTGTCAGAGGTCTTTTAAAGCTGGAGGACGCGGCAACGTTGACGTCCGGCAGTACTGTTGAGCCATCTGGAGGAGAGAAAGACACAACTTCCGGGTAGCTATTCTCTTTGTGTTCATCTAAAGGAGATGTCCACAGTCCATTTCCGCACAGCACATTCAGTTACACGAAAAAGCGGTGAACCGTGATGTTTGCTCTTGACCACGTCGATGCGCCGAACCCGGCAGCACATTCCAAGAGTAAAAAGGAGACGAAATTTACAGAAATAGGAACTTGTGAAGTCTGAACTTGCATATGAATGTGTCCCAGATGTTTAAGAACGATGCAGGGAATGCGTACCGACCTTCACAGGTGCGTTAGACGGGCTGCCGCATTAAACCTAATTCGATACACGGCCTCAGAGATGTACGCCCAAAAGCGGATGTCTGGGCGCTGTGTTCAATCCGTTGAAGCACATTCTGTCCCTCGCATTAGTGTTGACTGAGAGTTGTGAAAGCTTCATGACATCAAAAATACGTTGCGGAAGAAGAACCATAAACATGCAGGGGCGCGCCGGTCACCGAACTCCGGCCAATCAGCTGCGGCCGAAAGGGACAGTCCACTAGGTGGACACACTGAGAATAACTCCCCAGTCATAAAAAATGGAACAGCAGCATGCTGGGAACTGTGACTTGAGCGTAGAGCACTAGGGGGGAGCGGCGTCAAAGGAGGGTGCTTTGTGTACGCTAGGCGCGCGCTCTCGTGAATTTTCGTTTTTTTTTTTTTCGTGAGCCCACCAAGGAAAAGGAAAAGAATTAAGAGGCATGGAGGGACTTCTGACACAAGTCCTAGAACATAGCGGCTTCAGAGGAGGATCGCTTACAGATGCTAGGCGCGCACTATCCTATGTGGTTGATGCACGTTCCGTACCTCTAACTTGAGTCGAGAGTTGTGAAAACTTCGTGAGATCAAAATGACGTTGAAGAGTAAGAACCGAAAGAGAGGGCGCGCTGCTGGCCGAGTTCCTACCAATCAGCGGTGGCTGAAATGGAGTCAATTACATGGACGCATCGAGAAGAGCTACACCGGTGACGTGATGTATTTTATGTCCGGATTCTCCGTTCGCATTTAAATAATGAACTAACAGCGGCGCGCCGCAATTTTTGCTCGGTGGCGGCGGCGGCGTGGTCATTCTCGGGACTCCGGCGGCGGCGCGAGCGGCGTGAGCAAAAACAGGCGGCGGCGGCGGCGGCGCGGCGGCGCACAGCTCTACTTAAGCGTACGTCGTACGATTGAAGTGTGTCTAGGTGAGGGGACAAATTTTATATATGCCAAATAAACAAGAAAGTTACTTTAATGTTCATCTGACACTTGGCTAAGTACTTGATTGCATCATTTTTTTTGGTAGAACACCATAAATAATTGGGTGATGCGGGGGGGGGATGGTATCAATGCAGTCTGGAAGATATTCACTTATTTATTCACAAAACCGCCACGGGCTCCAGCAGGAGTATTGTGTGAAGGGGTATTAACAGTGTATAATATCACATCAGTGGAAAAATTAAAACGCGATTATACGTTTTTATGGTACATAAAACTAATATAACGCTATATAAATCTTAGCGAGAGCAAACATGACATACGACTAACAAACATAGTACAGAGAAAATCATTTGTAAGCGTACACCTTATAACTGTAACAAATTATAGAATAGTTAGCGAAGAGTGTGTATACGGTTTAACGGTACGTGGCCTTGCGTTTTGTTCGGTGCATTGTTCAGTCAAGGAGTCATCACTCAATCTTGTGCGATCATTTCGAGCGTATCTTCCGTAGGTTATTTACTTGCTTATGTGTCGTGTAATGGCGTGGCACTTCAGAGAAGCTTAAATAGCTCACAGAACGTGGAGATAACCGCTCATGTGACTGCATACTGCTTTCGCTGCCGTACGGCCCTCGCCTTTCGTGTCGGTGAATGCGGCACGCTAAACGAAGAAACACTGTACTGTAAGGATGCCAAAATGATCCTTTCAAGGCTGCTGTCCCTCTTCAGTGGTTTTACTCTATTTGACCCCGTGAGTTTTCGAACTATTTGCCATAGTGGTCGTGAGCCGTGGTATCATAATTCCATCATCTGCAAAGTATTTTGGTGCACATTTCAAGTGCACTATTTGCATAATAAAGTAAGCTTGTCTCCCTAATTGTTCTTGTTGATCTTCCTTGTTTCTAACACAAGCAATGGGCCAACCATGAAGACGCTATAAAATCCTGTAGTCATCAAAGGCATGTAACAGGAATTCAATGGAAAATTGCGATTTCGCGCCGTGTAGTGTAAATGGTCGACGCCGCTACCACGTTATATATATATATATATATATATATATATATATATATATATTGTTGCTTCTTGCTTGCTTTTAGTCCTCTCCGTGATACGGAAATGGTGACGGTGGCAACGAGCCGCCAACTCTGATACATGAGCTTCTATGAAAATTTCGCGACCAGTGTGCATACACCTTGACGACAATCGACGGCATGCATGCAAGAGTAGCCGAGATGGTCTGGTCATGCCATCCACTAAACATGTGCCGTGCCCTCTGTAGATGTGCACACGGGACTCCTCGCACAATGTGATGGCTATGTGGTTTGCTCTAGAGAGTAACACCTTAGATGCATCATCAAATGCGAGAAGTCGGCGTGGGCGTGACACATCTGGTGGCAAAGCTTATCTTTGTGTGATAACGTTACAGGTCACCAAATCTTGTGACGTAATCGTGACGTCGCTATGAAATCACATTACATAACATCAAGTAAGGGCACCGTCACATGCCATCATTGCTTGGTCCCAACTGGGCCGATCCCTGAGGCACTGCTTCTGAGAGCCACGTGAGGTGCAGAAATCTCATAATGCCTCCGATCCAAGAGGCTGTGCGAAATGACTTTGCTAACAGAAGGCCTCCGATAGTAGGACGGTGTGGGGGGGGTTAGGAAAAAGCGCAAAGACCACGTAACATTTTCTGAAGCAAGCAATTTCGAGCGCTGATGCGGCCCTGTGATAAGAAAATACCTGAGTGCTGCACAGAAGGCCCAGGTTCGATTCCCACTGAGAGAGATTATTTTTAAGCTACGCTTTTATTACTCAGAGATCACACACACATCATTTTTCAACCAAAGTACTCTCTATGTTTCCCCTTGATCCTCAAGTTTTTAGGTATTCTCAAATGGCTTTGTTGCCGCTTTCTTTCTTTGTTAGACTTCTGGTAAACAGTATCCTTACAAACAATAGATAGAAGTTTACGTTTTTTATACTCCAAATAGGGGCTTTTAGCTTGAACGTATGCTTCTTTACGTTACCGTGTTACCAGATACCGGAAGAAATCTGCGCATGCGCAGGCCTTTACTGGTATCTCATTTCTTTCCGCCCCATTCTTTCGAAATTCGTCACCGTGATCTCAAAGCAACAACCTGAGGATATAAACCACCTGCACCTTTGATCGCAAGTTGCCAGAACACTAGGACACATGGCCTTCAACATTCTTGCAAAGATTGCTGTGATCTTGTTCAACATGGCGGTCACGATGGTCACGTTCATCTCTACATCTCATGTGGCGTGATGACGCTCACAATTAAGCGCTCAGTACAGGCCTAAGAAAAGGCTAGCAGTAACATTGCAGTAACATTGCAGTAACAGCAATCGTTGAACCGATAACAATAGCAACAAAAGCTTGGGGGACCCTTCAGCTTCGCCTTTAAGAGTTGAACGCGATAGCGATATCCTGTCCCTATTGCGCACTTCCACCACTTAGCGCACACTTGCTATGCACCCACTACGTGGTGTTAAGGGAATCCGCGCAGTAACGTGTGTGCCTTTTTGTAATGGGTGGCTCACTTTAAACCACAAAGTCGTTATCGTATTCACGTGTTGTGACGCCCGATGGCAATGTACGCTTGTACCATACAATATTACTGCGATATTACATGTTCTATTGCAACGTATGCATACAGGACGCGTGTGTTTGTGAAGGAACAGTTATTTTCATTGCATTTCCAAGCGGACGAAGTTATTTTCAACGTATTTCCAAGCATACGCGTGGCTATGTGGTGCCCCGCAGACGGCCTGGGTTCGATCCTCACTCGGGCCCGGAAATTTTTATTTATTTTATTTGCATCTTGATTTTTCGGTCGCAGACAAGATGATTTTTCGCTCACAACCAAAGACACCGACGCTGGAATTTCTGCGAAACGAGCTCTTTACCGCTATGGCGTTAAAACAATAACAACAGCGCCACGGGAATCACAGGGTGCCCGTGCTACGCACTTTCTTAGGTTTCACAGTAGTGGAGCTGCTGCTTTTTTTGCTCTTTAATTTCCTATCTTCGTTTCTCTTTTTCTTCCCCATCTTTTGTTCCTATATATCTTGCTTCCCCCAGAAAGAGTAGGCATGCTTTGTGCCACAAAAGCGGCGCCGACTTTCTTCCGGGCCACGAGCTGAATGAAACTTTGTAAATAGTGAACTCTACGCGCGCGCACATGTGTGTGTTTTGTGTGTGTGTGTGGTGTTATGTGTCTGTCAGTGTATATATATATATTTTTCGAACGCTGCCCTTTGGCGTAACAAACGTGCATAACTCGAGAGGCTCATCACACATAAACGAACAAGTTGAACTCGTGCATAAAGTTCAACAAAGATCGGTGGAATGGTCCTCTTATCCACCCTTGTAAGTTCGGAGGGCGCCCGGGACGGTGACCGGTTGCTCTGAGATGACGAAGGCGTCCTTGCTGTAGGCCCGGACACGACCAGAACAAGTGTGTCACGTCTACTGCAGTTACAGGAGCGTCACAAAAAGGGCATGTCATCACCCAGCCTCTGGAGCAGCATTTCAGGCGAAAAGCCAGACATCTCCATCTCTCCATCAAAATATTTCTCTCTCTCTCTGCAGGAGCAAGTTGTCAGCCTTCTCTCGCCCTCTTTCCTCAGTGTCCTTGTGTATGTGTGTACGCAAATCGAATAATAATAATAAGTATTGTAATAATAATAGTAATAATAATAACACTTACGCCTGCAAAATCTCCGTTTTTCTAATAAAGAGTATCTCTATCTCTCTCCTACGGGTGCCATTCGTAGTTCTTTTTAAGCCAACAATATTTCGATATTGCGTGAACATTTTTTCCCGTTTTTATATCGAAAGGAAATATATGGACGCAGTTGACGGGTTTTGGTCGTCGCTTTAGTGCTTCGTGTAAAGCCCAAACCAATAACGGCGCCCAGCGCAACGCATCTTCTAGGCGCTACTAAAAGCGCGTGACCGCTGGGCGCATGCGCGGCTGAAGCACAGGTGAAAAGAGCCGGCCTTCTTCGTCGCACGAAAGGCACATGCGATAACATCGCAGCGTTCGAGGCCTGGCGTCTATGGCTCGTCAAGCAAAGATAACATGCCGCGCCAAGTAGCGCGAAGGGACGCCGCTGGGGAGAGTGGCGTGCTGCGTCGCTCGAGCGCCAACTTCGAACATTGCTCTAAACGGCGCGGTCGCTAGCGCTGGCACGCACTATCTCGATGGGCATCGGGAGACGGCTATTCACCTTGCTGTGCTCTCAGCGTTCACTTCGCGGTTAGGGAACTGACTGTACGAAATTTCGGTGCCTGGAGCAGCCGTATTCCCTCACACGAGCCGTTTGTTGACTTACGCGATACGGGATCTTAATGATATAGCTTCCAGCTTTTCTTTGTATAACATTACAGTTTGTTGCTGTCGTATGCATTGCTTCACGCTTGCGTCGAAATGATTTTTTGCGCGGTGAGTTAAGCTCACCTCTAGCCGCTGGAACTCGAAAGGAACGGCTGCGTATTCCTGGTTCGAAAGGGCTGGCATCGAGTGCAACTGAACCTTTCCTTCTAATGTAGGCCCCAAGATACAAAAGAAGGAGGGCATGAAAACACAGACGCCAGTGAAGAGATCAAGAACCCCGGGTCTTCTGGATTTATTCTTTTCGGTCCCTGTTTGCACGCCCACTTTCTTTTATCGTCAATCCGAACCAACTGGCCCAACTTGCTGTATTTCTAGCGAACTATTCCGCAACTGCGCTGAACAAAAATTGGCGGACGCGCCATGGATGGCCGGGGAGCGAACAATACCAATCAATCCGCCACTTGAATTTGCTTGCTTGATGCGCTGTCATTAGTTATGATTTCCAGCATCTGAGCGATTGAAGAAAAAACATGAAAAGGAAGTGCAGCATACGGAGCGACCGCTTTTAATTCGCAAGCGCTCAATACCTGCTTCTGTAGGCTCTTAGTTGGCGTTATTAATGCGGCAAAAGATAACAGCATAGATACTAGCCAGAAGGAACGTCAGCCACCACGAGATAACGTGCAACGGCGCTCCAGCAGTCTGAGTTTAGGGCGTCGATTTGAGTAATGTCAGCTGGCCAGCAAACAACGGAATACCGGACGACGCCCGTGATCGTGAGGTACCATTGCCGGCGACGGTTCTCGGCCGCACCGACGACAAACCGTGATTCGGCATCCAACATCCCTTTGGTTTCCGCTACTTTTGCCACCAGGCAGCAATGTCCGAAGAACAGCTCAAAGCACTCCGCGCAGTGCCGGTCGACTCGGCGCTGAAGGATAAAGTCTACTGCACGATTCAGTGCAGCTCTGCTTCTGAGCACCGGTCCAAATGATGCAGTGAACGACGATCGTAAAACGGTTGAGAATGCTTGTAGCACACCCATCAAAGCAACCAAACTAAAAAATTAGACTTAGCTACTCTAGAAATCTCCTTCTTGATTGAAATGCTGACTTTACGGCAGTGGAGGGTGATCGAGAACAGAAGTTCATAATACCAAATTTGAGGCTTACGTGAGATCACATTACACGCGAGGGCCTAGGAGTCGAAAGCAAGCACGCACCTTTCCTCTTCTGTACCGCTGACTTCGGAAAGCTTCATTGTCTCGAGACTGTTGTTAACAAGCAGAGCCTTGCAGAATGTCGAAATGTTGCTGATTGGAATGATGCCGCCAGATATGCAGAGAAACTGCAAAGTGCAATTTTTCGACAAGGCTTCCGACCATTGGCTCAGTCCCTGGGCATCATGGAAAGACACTCCTTGGATACTCAATGTTCGGAGGCATTGGTTCTTCTTCAACGCAGACGCCACCGCTCTTATGCAGTTAAATTCCACAGATATGATGCCGGACAGAAAAAGTTCCTTCAGGTTCTTGTTAACTTCAAGTGCTGTGAACAGTTCTTTGATTGAACCACCCGCGCAAATTTCTAACGAGAGCTTAGTCAAAGAACAATTCATTTCAAGAGCCTTAGCGATGACAGGAACATTTCCCTGAGCGATCGGCTGAGAATTGACTTCCCTCAATGCTGGCGACACGACCATCAGAGTCACCATTGCATCTAAGTGCCGCATGCCACCATCACGCAAGTCCGACTTTAATGTCAGGAACTGGCAAGCGACGAGGACTTCGAGCCTTCTGTGTTCATTTCGCCAACGTCCAGACTCCCAGATGTCAACGTCCTTAAGAGTGGTCTTGTTGCGCTCGATAACTGCGTTGATTTCAGCGGCAAAATAATGGTTCTCTTCATGAGAGCGGACAATTAGCGTCTCGAGGCCCGTGATGGCGTCCATGTCTTGCAGACCTAGTGGACTGTCAGGTCTTTCGTCAATGCACAGAAGACGGAGTCTACGACAGGTCATCGTCGGTGATGAAGGGCGTAGGCGTATCGGGAATGGTTGTCGTTCTATGGGGGGACTTGGGACCAATGGAGCAAGCCAGACTCAGCTCCTGGATGCAAGGGTGGTGACACAAGAGCCGCGAAGCAAGACGCGATGCCTGGGAGGCGATAGCTACCGGGTGTTTGTCAACCTGTCTGTTGGACACGGACTTCAGACGCAACGTTCCGGAGCTAGTCTCGGCCAGCTCTAAGTACAGTCTCTCTATCACTAAATTCCACGCCGTAAAATCGTCAGACAGCCAGCACGCCTCGCCTGAGCTCACCGCGCCGCACGGCCTGTCCAAATCGAGTTCCTTCTTCCACTGGGTGATGGAAATAGAGCCGCGGTTCACTGTTTCTGTCATCTTCCATCCAACAGCGTTCTTTAAAGGTACCTGTAATGACGGATCGCCAAGCGTCGCTCTTGCTGTTTATGTCGATTTGAGGAAACGTGCCCTATACCCACGCTTTAGCTGATAACCTCATAATTGTCACCACTTGAGCAGTAAACCGTATTTAATGACCCCTATCGGCCGTCTCAGTCACAGTTAAACAATGTGATGTGATAAAAGCATGTAAGTAAAGTAATGAAACGAAATGTGTTGGCTAATGAGGCGTCTTACGTCTTCCTGTTCTTCTCAATTTTTACTTACGGAAAAATGAACGTGAGCTTGATCTCGAACAAGTATGTGACTGGCTCACACCCACATGGACGAATTGGCCAGGAAATGGATAGTCTAATACAAATGGACATATGTTATTTCTGCGACTTTTGAAAAAAAAAGGATAATTGCTATAAATTAGTATGTCAGAAATTATCAACTCAACAGATAATCCCTAGCAGTTGTCTGTCTCAGAGACTGCGCTAACCCCACTGCCTATTACCGGTACACTAACACAAAACATTAAATAATAATTAATGAAATGAACGCATAACTCAAATATACAAATGAAAAATAAATAAATAACCTTCACGCTGAACATCGGGCCTACTTAAACCAAGGTGGAATTGCTTTAAACGAGCACTTAAATAAACATATAAATTAATAAATGAAATAAACAGTTCCGTGCGCCAAATTGCTTCCCGGGTTATCCACTTTCACAGAATGTAATGACGTATGATTTTTTTAGGTTGGGGGGACTCCTTTAGGGGGCCACACTGTCGTATCCTGTCGTGTGCAGTCGTCGTCGCTTGGCATAACGCTCAATGTGTATCACATTGAGCGCTCGCTCGCGCCAAGAAGTCTTCTTCCTCTCGTTCTTCGAGCGCCTTGATGATGATCACTTACCATCATCAGCAAAAAAAGAAAACAACCAATGCGCTTGGCGCAACGCAGGAAAAACCACGTACAAAAATAGAAAAAAGAAGAAGCAAGCGCGATATAAAAAGAGATAAAGGGAAACAATAGGAAGAAAATAGAAGGAGCAAGAAATTGAAAGAAATAGATAAAGAGAGAGGAAGAAATAATGAGAAACAAAGCGAGCTAAAAACGAGAAAAGAGAGAAAAAGAGGGATAAAAAAGAGAGGAGAAAAGAAAAGGAAAATCGAGGAAAAATAAAGCAGGATTTCAGCCTTTGCATTTGAACACAGTGTCTATAGATACAACGAGGGGCCATAGTGGCGGAGCAGAGGACCACTGGTCCGAAATCACATAAAAAAGCTGCGCGTTGCAGTTCCACTTTTCCCGTTGAAGCTGCGAATGCATAATTCAGGCCTCGCTGCAGTGTACCTGCTACGACAATTCAATGAAGCTACCGGCACTGCACCTTTACTTCACCGCACTGACACTACATATCAGTGTTTGCTCCCCGAGATGTGTTGATATTATTTCATCAAGTTGTTTCTGCCCTACTCGCTATCAGTTCTCTGACATAATCACTTTAATATTAGAATTACTGTTCGTTCGTTTGACTGTCATTGCCTACGCCACTTTAAAAAGCATGAATTCAGCTATCCAAAGGACCTTTTTTGGGCGAGTTGGGTCTGAGATTGCTTAGGTATGCTCGACTGTGCTTCGAAGCACGTTGAGTGACAAGGGGGAAATAAAATAGGAGAAAGTGTAGCGCCTACTACAAACTATTTCATGATACTTTAAGAAAAGTACAGGAAAAAATACACCTTCCGAGCATGCACAAATAGCCAAGGCATGACGTGCAACGATATGGTCAACATTACATGTTATCAAGAAAGTGCATTTCTGAAGAATATGTTATTCAGTAAAAGCTCGTTAGTTCTAATTTCACGGGACCGGAAAAAAATTTCTAACTAAGCGAATGTTGAATTATTAAGAATATCATAAAAACAATAAAGAACGGGCTGTGACAACAATTCATTTTGATTTTATTGGTGAATACGCAAATCCAGCACTTATTTGGCGTATTTGCAGTGCAAACGACGCGATCTTCGCCATTCCCCGTGCCTTTGTGTGAATTGCGAACAGCAACACCCCCCACGTGCACGAGACGGTAATTTTATCGCTGCAAAAAGGGCCGGCAACTGATCGTTCATCCATCGCAATGTAGCAAGCGTGTTAGAAGCCAGCATGCGGACAGCCGCTGAAGGTGTTCATCTTAAACCGGTTTCACCATGTTTGAGCTTTGTGACATTGCGCGCGAATAGGCGAAAGTCAAAACAAAGCTACTAAGTGCCACATCCACTGTGGACGAAACCGTGGGCGCTGACGGCACGATCATAGCGCGCACTCTGTTCTGAAGGCACGTGCGCCTCCTATTCTCAAAGCCGAAAGAAACTGCTGAGCACCACAACTGCTCCTGAGCAAACGTGGTTCGCCAATGCAAAATCATAGATGGTGACCACGCAGTTCTGAAGGCACACGGCGAACACGAAGCCAATGATTGTCGCATCTTTGAACCCAGTCGCTGTCGACGCGATCACAGATAGTGGCTACGCAGTTCGCATGCGCCAAGTAGCAAGCAAAACGAAAGTTTGCAGCAGCCGCTGAAGCCTTGGTCACCAACATCGTGATCGCGGTAACATTGTGGCTGGCGAAAACGTCCTTTTGTGAAGGCCCACAGATGTTTCGGTTGCTCGCAAACGCCGTTTTCGCGCCATTGCGTCACGCTATTGCGGTGCTTCGCGCTCGGTGCGTTCCTAGGATCATCCGAATTAACCAGGCTGCGGCCAAATATGATTGAATGAACGATATTTTCATGTCATCAAACAGTACATATGCTTGACAGCACCAACGAACACGTCCAAATAATCCGAATTTACGAATTATGGAACATGCCGGTACAAAATTTAAACCAGTGGTTAGATGGCGTGTCGCACTACATGCCGTCGTTGTTCATATTTGGTCCATCCTTGTCTGCGCATTCAACTATGAAGCCCAACAAGAAATGAAAATTTCCAAGATATTTGGCAGTGGCTTAATCACTCGTACCTTTCACGTTGAATCGTCGTTCAAATTACCGTGGTTCCATTTCATCAGACGGGTTGTTCTAATGTAAATGGTGCACCACAGAAAATTTCAAATTGTCGCCTACAGTACTCATGCAGTTGACTTTAGCAGCTGAAATGTCGCCTACGTGATTCGCGTCCGGCTTCTGTGTTCCTAGGACTGGAATCACCTGACTTCTGTGCTTCATTCTAGCATGATTATTCTTTGGATAAGTTCATATCATGGCTGTCTTTGATAATTGCCTTAGCCAATGAAATCAACAATGCCCGAAGTACCTCCCTTTCATCAACTATAAGTTTTCTCCAGTTCACTACGGCTAACATCCTAGAATCTGTGTAACAAGCGTTGAAAGCTGGGCGAGTTGGTAAGGGTTCATCTTCTAGCAAACTGTGCAGCACACGGTACACAGGCGGGACTGCGCTCGTCTGTCTCGTTTCGTTCCTTCTTTGTGTTCCGTCTCGTGAGCAATTTGATTCAAGATGAATTCCTATAATCCTTCGGGAAGTCCATGGGAAGCCATGAAAGTTCTGCGATTGTGAAGATTAAATATAGGAAGATAATGGCGTGGAAAGGTAAACAAGGTGACAGTGTGCTTACGCATACGCGAGCAATGAGAAGCCCTTCTAGTAAATGGATTGCGTTGAAGCCATAGAGAACACACAGGCCACTTTGCCAGCTGCACCAGCCGCTTTTCCTGAAGGAGAGAGTTGCGAGTGTTAATTCGATTAACAGTCTAGTTTATTAGCGAACATTTATGGCTTCGGCCTTCCGACGAAACTGCTAATTTTGTGACGCGTTTATTATCGAAAACCAGACACAAGCATTCTAAGACGAACGAGCCTGTAAAACATCAATGAAAATGGTAAAATAATTTCTATACTAGGGGGAAAAAATCTGTTCAAATAATGCAGACAATATTACATGCATGCGACTTATCAATGTGACAACGCCGTATAAGCGGCGAGTGTGCAATGAATGGAACATTACGAACTTGGGCCAGCCATTTTGCGTTGTTTAAACCAACGCCGAGCTTTTTCAGTTTGTTTGCCAGCTCACCACCCATACGTCTATGCCAGGCTTCTTTCGATACCTTATCAGACAGGTCACTCGAATGGTACAGGGTAGCGTACGGCTAAAGAAATGAGCAGATCGGCGCAGCACAGTGTCGCACAAAAAGCGTCGCACAGATTCCGTTGCAATGGAAGCTTATATGAAAAGTTTGAAACTCGCATCTCATCGGTAACGAAGAACTTCCTAGAACACCAACGCCTCCGAACCCAAGTGAACGTCGCAAGACAACATCCTTTGGCTTCAGGAAATGTTGCGACAGACAGACAGACACAGAACTTCATTGGGGTCCTGAGAAACGTTACTCCAACGCCGCGGGCCGCTCCCACGTGGGGACGGGGAGGCCTAGCCTCACCACCGCATCATGGGCTCTCTGGACAGCCCGTAGTTGTGGAAGTAGCTCAGAACTTCGTAGGGCAGAGTCCCAATCTTGTTCTGTGAGCCGACTTGGGCCCCGTAACGAGGGGCACCGCCAGAGCATATGTTCAAAGTTACTAACCTCACCGCAATCAGGGCAAGTAGAATCGAAAGCCTCTGACGAAATGATGCTGAGGAAGGATAGACTTGGATAAGACCTGGTCTGTAGCATTCTGAACGTGATGGCCTGAGGTCTAGACAACTTACTGTGCGGAGGAGGAAATGACCGCCTACTCAACTGGTAGTGTTTAGTGACTTCATGCGAAGTGTACTTCTTTTTTAATTTTAATATGCGGGGTATGACGTCCCAAAACCACGATATGATTAAGAGACGCCGTAGTGGAGGGCTTCGGAAGGTTTTACCATCTGGTGTTAATCTTTAACGTGCACTGATATCACACAGTACCCGGGCCTCTACAATTTCACCTCCATCGAAATACGACCACCGCGGCCGAGTTCAAACCCACGAGCTACGGGTCAGCAGCCGAGCAGTGTAGCCACTGATTCACCGTGACGGACACGGTACGTCTTTTACGCCTGCCACCTTAATTACTTTTTAAGCACGTAATACTTCAATATTGCGTTCTTATAATTTTTTTTTGCGAAATAAGGGGCGCTGACCACTAGCAGCTGGAAGTCTAAATAAACGGCTCTGTATTCCTGTACTGAAAGGTCCGGCATCGAGAGCTGCACAGCCTCTCCTAATGCAGCCTTTAGCATACAAAAGAGGACTAGCCTGGAAACAAAGACTCAAGAGAAGAGACCGAGAACACAGTGTTATCGTGACGCCTTCTGTATTGTGCGTGTTTCTAAGCCAACCTTAATTTACCGGGAAACCGTACGAACTAGCTCAACTTTCTGTCGCTTTAGAAGAGTATTCCGCGACTGCGCTCAACAAGAAATGGCGGAAGCGTCCAGCACTGCAGGAGAACAAAAACAATCTCGTTCCTTCCGTGGCATCAATTTGCTTCATTCATGCTCTATTATAAGTTGTTGTTTTATGGCATCTGGGTGAACGAACAAAAAAAAAAAAGGAAATGCACCATACGAAGCGATCACTTTTATTTCGCAAGCCAACAAGATCTGCTTTCTCAGGTTCTTAATTGTTGCTATTGCCACAGCAAAAAGTAGCAGGTTCGACGCTAGCGAACAGGAACGTCAGTCACCAACAGGTAACGTGTAATGGCGCACCAGCAGTCCGCGTTTAGCGCGTCGACCTGAGTGACGTCAGCCGGCCAGCAGACAAGGGAACGTCGGACGACACCCGTGAGCGTGAGGTACCATTCCCGGCGACGGTTCTCGGCAGCAAGGATGGCAAGCCGTGCCTCGGCATCCGACATTCCCGTGATTTCCACGAGATTGGTCATCAGGCGGGAACGTCCGAGGAGCAGCTCGAAGCACTCTGCACAATGCCGGTCAACTCGGCGCTGAAGGACAAAGTCTATTGCACCGTTCAATGCAGCTCTGTTCCTAAGCACCGATCCAAATACGGGTGGCGGATACTCGATGCCACCGTCATGCACAGAGCAACTCCAATCAACTATCAGAATGTTCTCTGACAAGGCGTCAGTGAGTGCTTCTACGAATGGTCGACGATGTTTGACGCAAATATCGCCAGAAATGTTTGTGATAGCGCTGTTGCGCAATAGCATACTGGTAAATGCTGCCGTGGTTTCCTCAACAGGCGTTACCCTTAATTTCATGTTAAGATGCCTTATGCCGGCATTCGTAGTTAGTGCGACTAATATATCGTTAGCATAATTCTCGATCTGAATGTCGATGTTAAGGTACTCTATGGATCTATTCTTCATCAACATATCGCACAGAAGGGGGACCTTGTGGTTGGAGAACTTCAGGGAAAGAGTAAGACGCTTGATATTATTGTTGGATGCCAGCGCTTCTAACAAAGCGTTGACGCTTTCAAGTGACAAGTAATCGGTTTCCGGCAGAGAGAGCTCCTTGATGCCTGATTGCGGAGATACCAGAACTGGTGACAAGATTCGGAGGTAGGCCCCTGTACAAGGTTCCAGCTGCACTCTCTCGTAACACTCGTCTTCAAGCAACTGACGTGCCAGTGATACGCTGAAAAAAAATGCCCCGAAAGCGCGGTTATCTAACCAACATTCAACTACAAGCGAACAACGGCAGCAGTCAGAGATATATGTGACAAGCAAAAATTCCAAGTCAAGATAGCCACTTTCTTTGATTCACTCAAAAGTGGTTAGCGTTATACCGTTTAGTGCTAACACATCAATCAAATCAAATCTCATTCGTCACTGAAAAGCTCTGTTTACTGTCTTGGCTAATTATCTAAAAGGCAATTTTCGTTTTACAACGTACACTTTCAATGAGGAAACAGAGCGGTCAAAACACGAAGACGAAGCAAGGAACGAGCAACACACCACACGAAGCGCCGAATATCAACTGAAATTTATTCTGATGAAATAACATGTATAAACACATACGTAAGAGAACCTCGTCACAAATAAAATAGAACAAATCAAGAAAAAGGACATAGAACCAAAGGGGGTAATGGGACGGTCATCATCACATTGTGTGATGTCGTCATGTGATGATGACCATCCCATTACCCATTTTGGTTCTATGTCCTTTTTCTTGGTTTGTTCTATTTTTGTTTGTGACGAGGAGCTCCTACGTATGTGTTTATATACGCTGTTTCATCAGAATAAATGTCAGTTGATAGTCGGCGCTTCGTGTGGTGTGTTGCTCGTTCCTTGCTTCGTCTTCGTGTTTTTACCGCGCTGTTTTTTCATTGAAAATGTTAAACCAACTAGCCAACAAGTTCACCCTATTAGACAACGTACACATTTACGTAATAATCTGATACCGGATTTTGCGCGCATGCCTCCTTTAATCCTTGCGCTCCTATCTTTCGAATTTGATATACAGTACAACCTCGTTGACAGGTTCTCGCTTAGTATTATTTCCCGGCTCCTACGCTCGCAATCGCGAAAATTCAAAGTACACCCAAAGAACCGCGTACAAAGCGTCCCGCTTAATACGTTACCGGAAAATACGATTATTCAGCAGCTACTTTCAGAACCGCGAGACAATGCCGGAGTATGATACGTTCTGCAGCCAGACACTCTTATTTAGGTGTGCAAACAGGGCCCTCTCGTGTACCAGTGAAGCGCTAAGTGGCCGACAGGCACCGCGCGGCGACAGCAGCTTCTCCGCAGTGCCTGATTTCCTCCCTCCACGCTGCTTTGCTCAATTGTCCCCTCCACGTCTTCTGCGAATTACTCGATCGGCACTTTGCGAACCACACACCGACCCGAAAGCAACTGGTGGCGCTGCATGGCTGTCAAAATCTTCAAACGGCTTTAAAACAAATGTCTTTCCTGACGCACTTCGCATGATTTCAATGAGCATTCCAAATCCTTCATCCTTAGCACGGTACATAGACGAACACTCGTTACACACACTTTTGTTCAGACCCCATGCCTACAATACATCCGGGGGAACTCTACTCGGCTAACAATGCGGTACAAAGAATGGAGGTTGTCGCTCTTCCATTCTGCCATGGTTTCGGTATGAGACCTACCGAAACGCACTTGCCGCCACTCCACAACAGGCCGCTACACGTAACCATAGCAACGGTGCCATTGCGCGCTTTACTCCGGGAGCGCGTTTGTTTTCGGGTTCCTCTGCACTTCCACTCGGAGTAGCCGGGACTAACTTGTTCTGGAAGGTATCTGGAATGTTTCTGGCTATCAATTGCCAAAAGGGACTTTGTGAGGACTTGACGGATCCCAATGCAGGCGTTTGGAGACTTCAGAAGGTTCTCCTTCGGTTGACATTACGCCTGCCGTTATCTTTCAAAGCTCGTTCCGCCGTGCGAGATGGTGCGGTTGCTAGTGGCGGCGAACATACTGCCGCATGTCTCAAGTTAAGACAACGCAAACTTATCAGCGCGCGTGTGCGACGCAGTAAACGATAACAGTGAGAAGCTGTCGCTTTCGGGGACGCTTATCACTTTTGCGAGATTTCATATCGCGTTGTACCGCGATTGTTACGTCCACTGCGCAGAGTTTAGCTTGTTAAGCAGTTAGTGGGGCGGCCGTTTTCTTCACGTACGGGCTCAGTCGCGCGTGAATCTGCGATCGTATTCCAAATACGTATGATCGAGAATATCACTGGCGCTCTTCGGCAAACATGGCCCCATATATCGAAGCAGCAATGCAAAAAGAACCGACGCTTACGCGGCCCAAAATTTCGTTAGCTGCCTCGGCGGTAGCGTTTATTTTCCCTGGTTGTCTCAGCGTTTGGTTTTGCAATAGTCGGGTTTTCTCGGCATTTCAACACAAGTGACCACGACATTGCTTCCTGTCGGGACGAGAACTAACTGGCTGGCCTCTGGCTGCTAGAAGGTCGAAAATCGAAGAGTCCCTGTGAGTTGTTTTTTGTTTGTTTGAAAGCCAAACTATTTTTTGCCCTTGAACTTCAATATGGGCTTGTTAACCTCAATTTTTATTGGATTCGGATAGTGCGTTTCCCCGGATCGTACGTTTGTTTATCGCGGTTTTTTCTAAAACGTATCAACGAGGTTCTACTGTATAAGCAATAATTAGGGCTTACGAAGGACTTCTATTATGCTTTTATTGTTCCTATATAAATATCTATTGCAGCGTTTTTCCCTAAACACCTACATATGCCCAATTCAAATCGGCGCCCATTCAACGCTATTTAGCCCCAAGTTTCGCTTTAGAGTACAGTTTGAGGCCGTTATCTGTGGTACCGGGCAATGCTTAGTATTCGGAGCTGTATTGTGTGCGGGCTAGTCTTCTAGTTCAATCAGGTCCCAAAATATAACAGTTAGCAGCTGTGAAGTGGGACACGCCAGTCAGCATAGGCATCCGCTACGGCATGGCGCTCCGAGTCTGCATAGCATAGACTTGTATTAGCAGAACAGACTGTTGGGCTAGTTGGCTATACATGATTACTGAAAGAACGAGCGCTAAAAATGACGAGCACAGAAATGACAGGCGGAGGGAATGGCCATCAGCTCCACTGACTCCCTCGCCCCCCTCAGACCACTAGCGTATATATGTCCCGTGTCTGGTCTCCTCTTTGTGTGCTCGTCATTTTTAGTGCTCGTTGTTTCAGTGATCATAGACGTGCATACTCTGATATAGCGAGAAAGCGCGAAAAGCAAGTGAGGTACAGAAGAGACAGGCGGAGGGAAAGGCCACCAGCTCCACTGGCTCCCTCGCCCCTTCAAACCACTAGCGTATATATGTCCCGTGCCTGGTCTCCTCTTTGTGTGCTCGTCATATTTAGTGCTCGTTGTTTCAGTGATCACAGACGTGCATACTCTGATATAGCGAGAAAGCGCCAAAAGAAAGTGAGGTACAGAAGAGACAGGCGGAGGGAAAGGCCACCAGCTCCACTGGCTCCCTCGCCCCTTCAAACCACTAGCGTATATATGTCCCGTGTCTGGTCTCCTATTTGTGTGCTCGTCATTTTTAGTGTTCGTTGTTTCAGTGATCACAGACGTGCATACTCTGATATAGCGAGAAAGCGCCAAAAGAAAGTGAGGTACAGAAGAGACAGGCGGAGGGAAAGGCCACCAGCTCCACTGGCTCCCTCGCCCCTTCAAACCACTAGCGTATATATGTCCCGTGTCTGGTCTCCTCTTTGTGTGCTCGTCATATTTAGTGCTCGTTGTTTCAGTGATCACAGACGTGCATACTCTGATATAGCGAGAAAGCGCCAAAAGAAAGTGAGGTACAGAAGAGACAGGCGGAGGGAAAGGCCACCAGCTCCACTGGCTCCCTCGCCCCTTCAAACCACTAGCGTATATATGTCCCGTGTCTGGTCTCCTCTTTGTGTGCTCGTCATTTTTAGTGCTCGTTGTTTCAGTGATCATAGACGAGCATACTCTGATATAGCGAGAAAGCGCCAAAAGAAAGTGAGGTACAGAAGAGACAGGCGGAGGGAAAGGCCACCAGCTCCACTGGCTCCCTCGCCCCTTCAAACCACTAGCGTATATATGTCCCGTGTCTGGTCTCCTATTTGTGTGCTCGTCATTTTTAGTGCTCGTTGCTTCAGTGATCATAGACGTGCATACTCTGATATAGCGAGAAAGCGCCAAAAGAAAGTGAGGTACAGAAGAGACAGGCGGAGGGAAAGGCCACGGGCTCCACTGGCTCCCTCGCCCCTTCAAACCACTAGCGTATATATGTACCGTGTCTGGTCTCCTCTTTGTGTGCTCGTCATTTTTAGTGCTCGTTGTTTCAGTGATCACAGACGTGCATACTCTGATATAGCGAGAAAGCGCGAAAAAAAAACGTGAGGTACAGAAGAGACAGGCGGAGGGAAAGGCCACTCCACTGACTCCCTCGCCCCTTCGAACCACTAGCGTATATATCCCCATTTTTTCATGGTATTCACGGGTGGCGGAGAAATCAGCGCTGCACGATTCCACCCGTCAAGTGAAATGCATTCCTCTCTTCTAGCCGTCTAACATTCTGGCTTTGTCCTCTTACTCTGCTCTTACGAACCATGCCGAAAAGAAAGACACCCAGGATTGTGTTCATTCAAAAGTGAACACTTCATTATCCATGAGAACGTCTTCTGCGAACCTCACCAAAGAGAATTACATGGCTATGTTGAACTGTTAGCGCCTTTTTGTCACCATAAAAAATAACATTTTTTTTCTTTTCCCGCTGAAGATATAGGTCGCGCACGTCTTGGCCTTATTTTAGCTGCCCCTTTGTAAAAATATTAGTGCCTATGTTTACGATTCTGAACGTTTAAAGCATTTTTTTTGCCTGTACATTTTCTGGTGCCTAAAACGCTCTTTGTAGACTAAAGCACGCTTTGTTGTGAAAAAACCAGGCCCCTAGAAATAATACAGTACACACGAAGAGCTTGGATAGCAACGCAAGCACGCACCTTTGTTCGTATGGGCCACTCCATTCATCAAGCCCCTGAAGCTTCAGTTCCTTGAGACTCTTGTTGACACGTAGAGCCTTGCACAATCGCGACACTGCGTTGATGCTAATGTGCTCGCAGTTTATGCGGAGAAACTCCAAAGTGCGACTTTTCGACAAGCCTTCCGACCAATGCATCATTCCTTCGCCGTCATCGAGAATCACTTGCTCCATGCTGAGCGTTCGCAGACAATCGTTGTTTTCCAAAGCCGACGCCCCCCGCCCTCGAGCAGGCCGCGTTCATATGTACGCTTCCGTACAGAAAAAGCTCTTTCAGGTTCTTGTTGAGTTGAAGTGCTTTGAACAGTTGCTCAATTGAACAGTCTTGTACAATGTGCAAGGAGAGCTTCGACAATGTACAGTTCGTTTCAAGTGCCTTAGCAATCAGAGTTAGCTCCCTGTCACGGATTGGCTGAGCAACGACTTCGTGCAATGAAGTCGAAACGCGCATTAGACTCACCACTGCGTCCATGTACGGCATTCCACCTTTATTGTGGTTCGCCTTGAACGTCAGGGACTCGCAGGCGACGAGGCTTTCGAGCATTGCAAGTCCCTCTCGCCTCTGTCCAAACTCCCAGATGTCAAACTTTTTCAGAGTGGTGCGGTTGCGCTCCATAAGTGCGTCTACTTCAGCGGCGATACGCTGGTTATGTCCCTCACAGCGTATCATTAGCGTCTCAAGGCCGGTGATGGTGTGGATGTCCCGCAGGTCTAGATGAGCGCTGGATCTTTCAGTGATGCACAGAAGACGCAGTCTACGATGGATCAGCCTTGATAACGTAGGGCTAAGGTGGATTGGGAATGGTGGTCGTTCGAAAGGGGATCTGGCCCGAATGGAGCAAGTCAGGCTCAGCTCCTGGACGCATGTGTGGCGACTCAATAGCAGCGAAGCAAAGCGCGCTGCCTCTTGCGCGATAATCACAGAGGGCCTGTCAACCTTTTCGTAGGGCACGGACTGTAGACGCAGCGTTCCTGACTTTGTCTCGGCTAGCTCCAAGTCGAGTGCCTGTATCACTGAATTCCACGCAGTACAATCGTCACAGAGCCAGCACGTCTCGTCTGAGCTCACCGCTCCGCACGGCCTGTCCAAATCGAGTTTTCTCTTCCACTGGGTGATGGAAATGGAGTCGTCATTATCACTCTGCGACATCTTCTATCCAAGAGTGTTCTATTGATGATGATGATGATGATGATGATGCTCCTTGTATGATTGGCACCTACCCACTCAGGGGGATCGGCCAAGAGTCGGGCGGATCATACAGTCTGGACTACTAATTTTTTTGTTAACTATCCGAAGGAGCCAATAAAGTTTATTCATTCATTCATTCATTCATTCATTCATTCATTCATTCATTCATTCATTCATTCATTCATTCATTCAACTATTAACAATTTGCTTTGCAAACGCTGCCATTTGAAAAAACAAAAGGTTTCCCTTAAGTCATACACAGGTAATTTCTGAAGGTGGTTCGGTGCCAGGATTCCAAAAAACACGTCGATACCGATCTCGAAAATGACTCAAATCTGGACGCCGATTGTGAATTATAATTTTTGTTTCAAGGTTATGTTTCAAAGCAAAGTGAACACATGGGATACCTCACGCAACAATGCGTTAAACCATTCACGTCTTAGCACCTCGGGAACATACTTAATAGGAAAAATAAAATAAAATACGAGGGGCAAAGACAGTCATATGAGGGCCGCGGGCTGCAACCGAGAGCCTGGCGGGCCGCATGCGACCCGCGGGCCGCGTGTTTGAGACCCCTGCACTATTCGCCTCGAGATCTTGGAGTGGCGCCCTCTCGCGTGTGACGTCAAGGAGAGGATTCGGATGCAGCTCTTCGCGCGCGCGCTCGCTACGTGAAGGCTGCTCGACGCTGCCGGCCTGTCTATCGTGCTCGAGTTATTGAAATATTGTTGGGCGAGCTGATAAAGCAATTTGTACTGAATGTTCAAGCAAAATGTCCATCGAAATCGAGCGGAGTTGCCGCCAGGAGCACGTTCTTTGTCGATTGCTCCCGTTGTCGTCTGCTAGCCATCCATGTGTACATCTGCTTCTATGGTGAATTTTTCTTTTCGCGACTGTTCTATGGCCGTGGCGAACTCAAAATGACTTTCCTGCCCATTTTCGATAACTGACTTCAGCGTACGGGCTTCAGCTTTCATTTCTGCTTTAAAGCGCAATAAATGTATACCGCGTGCTGCGCGTGTTCGGTTGCCAAGCCTGCTCCTTCGATTTAATTCATTTGTTTGGAGCATGGCAAACGACGTGTGATGTCATTCAAATAAATTAAGTGGCGTTACCGGCAACAACGTTTGATTAAATACACATTTTTAGCAGCTGCTGTGTAAGCGCGTCGTAAGTATTTTAAATTGAAACACGAAATAAACAGGGTCAGTCTAAAGGGGATGCACGACGGGGATATGAAATATCGATAGGTTGTCCGGAGTGATTTTCTTTTGTTTTTGTTCTATTTTTTTTCCAACATATTTTAACCCTTACGTTAATAAATCGACGTTTGTTCACTCGTTCACGGTGGTCTGAAAATATGCTGAACAGAATTAGTGTAATCATACTAACGTTGATAAGTATGAAGCTTTCGCATCGAAAGATGTATTTGCAATTAAATACTGTAAATCAGTCTCAACGGTCGACTCCTGATGTGGCTTGGTGCGATCACTGTACTAAAGAGACTCGAGTTCCTTATGCATTTGCCTAAGTTGACTCGAAGGCGAAAGCCATCTTTTTCTTGAGTCGATGTATTGTTCCTTCGCCGTCCCCCTCCGAATGCTTTCTGGACGTAACGTGGTTTTGCATTGAAGCTTTCTACACATCACCTGGTTTTTCATCGCCTCCGAGATCGGCCCACCAATCACGGAGGCAATGCAAAGCGACGATGTCATGTGATGACGTAATCATGTGACATGACGTTATGACGTCACAAATTTTGTCGATCTGGGATGTCATGATGACGTGATCATGTGATGAATTTTCGCATCACTCGTGTTGACGCTGGCGACGCGGGACGCCGACGGTCAATTTTCGCAATTTATGTGGAATGGCTCCCACCTTAAAATATTCAATCTTGTAACAGCACGGTAAAGAATCACAATAATCAGCCACAGGGGCCAAAAGAATGGGGGGAAAGAGCTCTCTTTCGCCTCTTCCTGGACACATTCACCGATTTTTCCTAATGTTTACGAAGCTGTACTATCGGTGTCAAGTGAAACGCGAACACTGCAGCGGATCGCGTTGCCCAAGCATTAGAAATATAGTGCGCGCCATCCTGTCATTACCATTGGCAGGCTCGCACAGTCGAGTAGGCAGCACTGCGCGATCGAAAACATGAATGCGGCTCATGAACGTATCTATCTCTAATCATAAGAGTCGAACTGTACCACGCGCACCACTGCTGGCGTTTCGTTCAGAGCGATCTTATTTGCATCCAGCTCCCCCAATCTGTGCTAGTGGCCCGCAATAACCCGCTGGTCGATGAATTTATCGATTTCATTTTGTCGGCTGTCGTGTCTGCACAAGTCCACATGACTACAATTGGGAGTGGAGCGTGAATTTTCATTCACCTCAAGTCTGTTTACACAAAGCTGATTTTTGCGAATAAGCCGCAAAATTGATCGCGCTGCGATTTCACAGCAGCGGAGACTCTCTTTAACTCACTTGGCGGGGGCGTTCGCGCTTTCACGTAAGCTATTTCAACGCCATCCAGCCCAGTGAGCGACGCTACGAACTCGGTGGCATGAACCTGACCGCGATGGCTGTCGGTATACAGAAGATATGTTAAATGTTAACGTTTCATAAACTCATGTAATGCTAGCAGTCATCTCAAGAAATATCATAAGAAGAAAATGCAGCTAGTAGTCGAGGAACGCCGTGCGACGCGAGGCGAACTATAACGAAAATGCTGCTGTTTTAGTTAGAGCGTAGCAGACGACAAAAGCCGAATCCCCGCCCTTGCGTCACCGGAGTGCCGTTCGCAGCGCCGCCATCGGTCGCACACGAGGCGAATAGGGAATCGGCCATGAAACCGGCGAATAATATAGGGGGAGAGAATTATAATTCAGATGAAGGATCAGGCAACAATTGGTCACCCTAGA
>JALIZH010008721.1:0-59196 GCA_030522465.1 Rhipicephalus appendiculatus | reverse complement strand
CCCTTACTTTTTATCTCAGAAATTCAGCACTTCTTTATAAGGCATACGCGAGACAAGTCAAGCCATTCGGACTCTTCGGTACAGTGGCTATCTTCGGCGCATTTGGTATGGTGTACTGGAATGGGGTAGTGTGCCGTCTCGCGCCTGAGACGGGGCTCTTTTTGCGATGACGGCCTAGTCAACAGAGCACACCGTTCTACGGTGGCGCCACCACTCGCTGGAGCTTGGAGTCATTGTATGACAGCGGATAATATACGGCCTCCGAGATGGGCTCGGCTTTCACGGAGGCTTTGTTTAAACTTACACTAATTGGTGCACGAGTGCTTCGCCCTATCTTCCCTGACACTTTGGTTCTGCGGCGTTCTCTTGTGTTGCTGGAAATGGTGAATCTTCGAGACAGCCAGGCGAGCACCGTTGAGAATCTTGCGGACATCAGATACGCATTAGCAGACGATCGAAAAACACCCGCATCATTCAGCAATGGTCTTTCGCTCTTATTACCATCTGCAGAGTTCATTTATTAATTTCAGCTAGTAAATGTTTCCTTTTATCGCATTATGCAGACACAAGGCTTACATGAGCAAACAACGAAATCTTTTACCGTCTGCACTATGTGCAGACGACGCTCAATACAAGCATTGAAAGCAGACGATTAGAAATGTAGTGCCGCGCACGTACGTTATGATTGTTTCGTTCCCTGACGTTACCCAGCGTGTGAAGAACTTTGAAGCCGCTATGTTACCCCGCATTTTGAGCTCTTCTTTCACGTACGAAGCGACAAAACGTGGCCGTCATGTGGACTTAAGCGAACTCAAGTAAGTGTACTTGTTCACTTCCACAATGGCACTCTGTGTGGGGGCACGTTTAAGACTTTTCATATTTGTCGGCGGTTAGTCACATAATGGTATGAAACCTAGAAACAAACAAAACTGTGCGAATGTATGATGTTTATCTGCCTTAACCAGCACTAGGCCCCGCATGACAAATTCAAAATTCGCGCCATAGGCACCCCGTTCGATCGCAGCGATTACTGGTGGCGTCATCGCAAAAGCGACCACCACTGTCCCATTGGTTTGCTCTGAAGACGGCCCACTATCCCATTCTAGTACACCATACATTTGGCGCGGTATTCGATTTGTGCATTAGAGGTGTGCACGGGCTTCGGGTAGCCCGAAAGACCGAGCCCGGCCCGCGGGCCGGGCTCGGGTAGGCAGACACCTTCTCTTCTCGGGCCTGGGCCGGGTTTTTTTGTCGTGAGCTTTATGATTATCTATCCATCATCCTCCTGTCCTGCATCCGAGGTACTGAACTTATGAAAAGACAAGCAGTCTAAATATTTCAAGCTCGCTATGGCTGAGAAGAAGATATTGGCTACCAGTGCGAGCAGCGAACGGGACTTTAGAGCATGTGGAAGATGCGATGCAAGAACGCCGCACTTCACTGAAGCCCATCATCGGACAGCCTGTTATTTTGACACTTCATCTTGAAATCTGTGTATATATTGACTGTAACATGTCCCTTGCTTATGTTTCACTTTGATATGTTGGATAAAATGACACATTATCGGAAAGCGATATCTTGTCTCCGCAGCAAACTTGCGTAATGGCGGGACGCACCGGACTGGGCCCGGGATTTTGTTGTACGTCGGGCCGGGCCGGGCGGGCTCGCAGCCTTATAGCGTCGGGCTCGGGCGGGCCTTCAACGCAGTCGGCGGGCCCGGGCTGGGCTCGGGCTCGGAAATACGGCCCGTGCACAGCTCTATTGTTTTGTGCATCTCGGGTGGCGTGTAGATGTACCAGATGTACATACTCCGTCAGGTAAACATGTCTTGGCGTTCTCTGATCGCTCCGCTTTGATGTCGACCGGTCGACGGGGTCGTCGAAGAGAGCCAAGAGTTCGGAGACCTGGGCAGTCCATCATGACGTGTTGGATGGACTCATCCGTACCACACACGGGCAGCCTGACGGGTCTGCGCGAAACAGTTCATAACGACGCTGCTGCGTGTGGCGGCGTGGTCAGTGACCACCCGCGAACTTGACACAGCAGCGCAATTTCCCTGTCGCCCCTGCATTAGGTTTCATAGCCTGGGGGTACAGCTGCAGGCTGGGTTTCTTTGCCGCCGTCGTGCGCCAGTTATCTGTGCTAACCTCGGTGATAGTGGTGTAGCCAGGGGGTGGCACACAGGGCGCGTGTCCCCCCCCCCCCCCCTTCCCCCCCGAAAAAAAATTTCTGGCTACGCCCCTGCTCGGTGATGACTCTTTTCGCCATTATGCACCATTCTCGTTCTGATTTCTCTTCGTGCAGTTTCGCATTATGTTTGATTACTATGGTAGTGCAAAGACACAAGAATTAAGAGATGAAAAATTCGTGATCATGGGGTGTCGCTGGAGCTGACGTTTCGACAAGCGGGCTTGACTTCTTCAAGGCTGCAAGAGGACGAGTCCGCTTGTCGAAACGTCGGTTACGGGAACACCCCATGTTCGCGAATTTTTCTTACCTTGAATCCTCCTCAGAAATCCTGCTTTTTTTTTTTTTTTTTTTTTTTTTTTTTTTTTTTTTTTAGCACACAAGACGAGCACACGACGACTCACGCACAGAGCTTCTTGCGTCGTGTGCCTTCTTGCGTCCTGTTTGTTTTAAGGCGAAAGCCTTTGATAGGGAGTTTTCGAATAGCGCACGCAAAGCTTGCGGGCATTGCGGCGCATGCGTCGTACGCTCACCTCTTGCGGGCTCCCGTTAAGTGATGCCCGCAACGCTACGCCCGCAAGCTTTGCGTACGCTATTCTAAAACTCCCTATACTCCGTTTCACCACTACCGCTCAGCACTACCAGTGGCACTACCAAGACTACGGGGTGTAAGCAAGCTACACGCTTGCGCAGCAAAACATAGTTCTGGATATAATTACCTCACAATTGACGGGGTCGACACGCTTGCGCTTGTTTGACACGTGCTGCGTTATATCTATGCGTGCTATATTTATTATTTATCGCATTGATGTCGTATGTCTTTCATTGCGGTATCATTAACCACCGGTAACCGCGGTTGTAAATAAATATGGAAGCGCCCATGCCGACGCGACCGCCCGCTTAGATCCGAACTTGCGCTTGCTATTCGCCCACTGAGCTGGCAGCAAGAAATAAATGATGCAATGAGCCATGGGTCATTCCACGCCAAACGTCCCAGCCATAGGCGTGCGCAGGGTTCCCCTTCAGGGGGTGCAGGGGGGGGGGGGGGGGGGCAAAGGCTCATCGCAGCGCTCCCCCCCCCTCCCTATTAAGTCAATGTATGGGGCAGACTTTGCGCCCCCCTCCCTTAGGTGACCAGGGGGGAGGGCGGCCGCCCCCCTCGTGCGCACGCCTATGGTCCCAGCCATTTTGGCGACCATCTCAAATGCACTCGAAAAAAATCGTACTTATTTGCTGCATTGAAAGCAATGAATTGCTAGAATATTACTGAGAGAAAAAATTTTTTGGCCACGTGGGTGCCTTCTGAATTTCCCAGAATGTCGTCTGGGTGTTGTTTGTGAGAATATTTATTCCAAGAGTATCGTTTGTTGTTTCTACACCAAATTTGCTTTACACATTAAGCAAAGGTGTTTGTGTAAGGTGCTTTAAGCCGAATAATATTAGTGCCAGTTTTCTGCCATGTAAGCCTCCAAGAATTTAGTCAAAATGTTCTATGTTTGCATTTTTTTCCATTGCAATATTTTGCATTGCATGAATATCTGAGCAATGAATACTTAGTCCACAGAACATATAGTTTGCGCAAAAAATATTTTCAGACCCCTCAAGTTTCTAAACTTCACGGGAAAAAATCACGAATTTCAGAAAATCGTCATTTTTTGTCCACATTGTGACGCAATTTGCACCACGTGGTGGTCCAATTAAAAATCATCTTTATACCTCAATCGAAAGCAAATGAACAGTTCTTCTTATATGGCAAGTTTTATCATTACAATTTTTGTTTTAAGGAAGAAAATAATTTTTGAAGTTTCCCATTGACGGCTATATGCCCATTCGGTCATAGGACAGCTTCCTGGTTGATGTTCCCCATTGTCATCAATGGGAAACTTCAAAAATTATTTTCTTCCTTAAAACAAAAAATTGTAATGATAAAACTTGCCATATAAGAAGAACTGTTCATTTGCTTTCGATTGAGGTATAAAGCTGATTTTTAATTGGACCACCACGTGGTGCAAATTGCGTCACAATGTGGACAAAAATGACGATTTTCTGAAATTCGTGATTTTTTCCCGTGAAGTTTAGAAACTTGAGGGGTCTGAAAATATTTTTTGCGCAAACTATATGTTCTGTGGACTAAGTATTCGTTGCTCAGATATTCATGCAATGGAAAATATTGCAATGGAAAAAAATGCAAACATAGAACATTTTGACTAAATTCTTGGAGGCTTACATGGCAGAAAACTGGCACTAATATTACTCGGCTTAAAGCACCTTACACAAACACCTTTGCTTAATGTGTAAAGCAAATTTGGTGTAGAAACAACAAACGATACTCTTGGAATAAATATTCTCACAAACAACACCCAGACGACATTCTGGGAAATTCAGAAGCCACCAGCGTACAAAACTGGGCGAGTTGGTTGAACTTCATGGTTTAAAAAGCAGCGCAAAAGACGGTACACAAGATGAAGGAGGACACAGGACAAGCGCTGAACTAGCAACTGTACAGTTGCTAGTTCAGCGCTTGTCCTGTGTCCTCCTTCATCTTGTGTACCGTCTTTTTGCGCTGCTTTTTAAATCAGAAGGCACCCACGTGGCCAAAAAATTTTTTCTCTCAGTAATATTCTAGCAATTCATTGCTTTCAATGCAGCAAATAAGCACGATTTTTTTCGAGTGCATTTGAGATGGTCGCCAAAATGGCTGGGACGTTTGGCGTGGAATGACCCCCATCGCTTTGTGCCATCTCACGCTGAGGACAAAGCATCGGGTACATTTTCTCGTTATTTGCGAGATAAGCTGTTCGTTTATCCTCGCCTGCTAAGCCTAACGCGCCGGAATTTAATAATGGTTATTGGAATTAGTGCCATATAGTTTATAACTTACGGGTCACACGGCGCACAATGACGACTTGATAAATTCGAAGCGGAGGGCACCAGCTGCGATGGGTGCAGCCCTTTTTTTTTTTTTTTCGGTGATGCCGTCTGTCCGCTTTACTCGCCGTACGCGTGCCAGCAGACGCCTAGCAGACGACGCGACGCGGATTAATACATGTGGAGGGGCTAAACGCCCTTTCTATTCGCGATTCCAACTGAGCGCTCGCCACCTAGCGGCCGAGCCTGGAAACGGCACTAACAGGGTCAACCTTGAAAGGAGATATGTTATCACGTTGCGCGCGCTGAGAAGCAGCCGCATAGTTCCTTTATTTGCGCCATGCCGCACGCGCGATCCCGAAACAGAAGAAAGCGATGTCCAAAGACCATTGCTGTGTGCCGCAATGCGTGGCATCGCGATGGAAAGGTGGCAACGTATCATTGTATGAATTCCCGAAGGATGCAGACGACGCGCGACGGAGAACGGCGTAGGTCAGAAACTTCCCGGTGAGTAGACCGCGTACAGCAATCAACGGTCACGTGGCCGGGGACATCGGATATTTCATGTTTTTGCCGCCAGAGGCGTCACAGGTCATTTTTCAGGACTTTCAATCAAGAAATAAAAATATAAATCCCCCCTCTCACGAAAAAAAAAACAGGGTTGGTTTGAATCAATGCAACGGACATTCTTTCCGTCAGTGGAGTCATCTCATTTCATGTTCTAGGCAGTTCTCGCGGTCCCTTTAAACAGAACCTGAAGGGATCAGGAAAATATGTTCCATTTAACAGGAGTTCTGTTTACTGGGAGATGACCAGGGGTGCAGAATACAAGAACGAAAGCAGTCTTGCTAGAAGCACTTGTTCCATTTAAGCAGCAGTTCTGTTTCTGTTTACCGAGAGTCTACAGTAATATACACCTGGACAGGTGCTTTCACGGCTTAGCACTCCTCCACTGCAGTGAAACCACCTTTACAGGGGGGTTACATGCGGACTAATATGCATCTATTCGTTTGTTTCGAATACTTCGAAATTTTCAATAATTTAAATTCGAATTGAAGCAAATTCAAATACCGCAATATGCATTCGAATATTTGAAGCATTCGAACATTCGCACAAGGCTACTTATTTGGCGTCAGCACTCAGCAGCGGCGGTTACAGCGAAGATCTCACCCCGCCGATATCCGATTTCGGCGCCTATGCTCACCGCTCGTGGTTTGCGTGACATCTCCGTTGCCTGGAGCCAGTTTACACAGAAGAATTTAATTTTTTTTTATCTGTCGCATTACCCAAAGCGATGGGCGACATGTATGGGGCTCGACTGCTGACCGAAGGTCGAGGGATCGTAATCCGGCGTTCCGGCCGTGGCGTTCGCATTTCCATGAAGGCAAAATGCTGCAGAGGCCAGTGTGCCTAGAGGAGGTGAACGTTGAAGAATCGCAGGTAGCCAAGATTTCTGGAGCCCTACGTTGCGGCGTCTCTCATAATCATATAATCATTTCCGGACGTAAAAGCTCAAACATGATTACATAATATACCACTTCCGCGGCTCTATTCTTCACTGACGCCCAAACATTGCATTATACATGTACTTGTGGGCTTTTTGTTATATGGCGGTGCTGAGCTGAATTCGACGCATGAACTGAATATTCACAGGGAAGGCGCCAAAGGCTCGTGGCTACGATCATAAAATTTGTCTAGGAAAGCGCAAAAAATAATCCGTGACCCTATTTTGCTTCATGTGTAAAATATTGCAGAGTTGGTGATAACTGAATGCCTCGCACCAGAAGGTCACTTTTCAAAAGCAAGGATATGGTGAGACGCAGCTTGCAGAATTTACTTCTCGTTTTTGTTTTCCTTTTTTTCAAATTAACGTGCGGTAAGGAAGCGCCTGAATATCGATACTTTGACGTTCTTGAACACAAGCTGTTTGATATACACTAACGACGGGTTGCACAAAAAGGAATTCTAGTAGTCGAATGTGCTAATGCAAGTCTGAAAAAAATTTGCAAATAAGAGTAGTTATATTTGGCTACAAATATTTTCGCTCTTTTTTTGTCGTTGGTTACATTTGGGCAACAGTTTCTGTGGCTTTTGGCTACGCCACCTCGTCCGACCTGGCAACACTGAATCAGATAATGAACGCCGGTGTAAATCTAATCCCACATAAGCATGATTGTAACCATGAAGCTACACAAGGGCGTGGCCAGAATCTTTTTTGGGGAGTCTGACATCTCTTTATCTACGTTATTGCGTGTGTTTCTATGGGTGCGTGTATCTGTACACATGCAAAACGTAATGATTTCACGGTGGTGGGGGGATGAACCTCCTAAACCTCCGACTAGCTTCGCCACTGAAGTTATCGCTTGAAATGTTCCTTTTCTTCTGGTTCAACCCAAACCATCTTCGTTCTTCCACACGTAATGACCGTAGTGAAAATCGGAAAGGGAAATCGTGGATGACGGTCTTGTTTTTGAATCATGGCGATCGAGAAGCTTTTTACCAACTTATCAGTCATGTCAGCCTCCTAGTATACGGCGAGCTTTCGTGGACAGACGCTGGGACCAATTGACGATTTGGAAAAAAATTGAAATGTAGGCTTTCCTCCAAGCTTGCTTTCTTACAATTTTTTTTTTCAAATCAGAAACTCGTTTACAGACTACATTTTTCTAGCAAAGTGCGTTCCCCCCTCCTCACTCTGCGTATCAGTACTTTCCCAACGACGTGTTCTCCGATCAGCGCGCATAGCGTAAGGGTTGACTGTATGACGTTCCCGAGGTGATTTTTTAAAGAGACTTAGAGGTTTGGAGGTCTTCACTGGAGGTATAAAGTGTCACGTGTGAGCTCACTGTTGATCACCGTATTAACATTGGCGCTCCTATTCGGCAGACAAAGACGCATTCTCGGAAGTTTGCTGCAAACACGTGAGCCGGACTTCGGTTCATTGCCCTTTTTAAGCTTTATGAGCCATGCATCGTGATATCTGTTTTCCTTGAGGTAAAACCATCAGTATAATATTACACCGTACTTCTTCGCATGCGTGGTGCATTAATTGTGCACAAAGTAGCAGAGCCCCATGCCACCGAAAATATTGGCCACGCTTTCCAAGCTCTTGTTTCCAGATGCCAGTGCACATGAAATGATTGTAAAATGAGGCTGATTGAAGTGGGAAACTGAAAGAAATAAAAAAGAAAACGCACTCGGGTCGCCTGCTTCCCGTCGTTCGAACATGGCTCCGTGAAGCAAGGTGGCATCACGTGATCCAACTTAGCACGTCACAACGACGGCAGCGCCCATGTCCCCACTGGTGGCTTTCGTACACAATAACACTAAAGAGATACAGGAAATCGAACTGTAATAGAACATTATCTCGTTACGATCACAATCATGCCATTCTTACTATGAACTCAGCTCCAGCAAGCAATAAAATAGCAAAAAACTGAAAGATATATATCGACTAACGCCACTTCAACTTTCTCGTACTGATCAAAAACGCAGGCCAGCCATGATTCGTCAGGAGCTATTCATCATGGTATCTTCCTCACTCATTTTTATTTAGCTTCTGACGATGAGCGCGGTGGTAATGGACCTTTCCAGAAATTCTCGCGCGCCACCTACGTCGGCCGCAAAGCGTTGTGGGAAGCCGGAGCGCCGGCGGAGTGCCGTCTGCTCGTGGAAGCGCTGGCTCACCTCGTTTCCAGAGTGCGTGCGTACTAGCGCGTCGTTGCAGGAATATCGCGCGTGATAACCCTGCTTTAATCTGCACTCACAGAAGAGGCATAACTCAGAGCAACATGGATAATAGCCAGCAAACAGTAAGTATTCTTAACTTATTAATGACCCGGAGAAATGCTCACGTACCCGCGAAAAGCCCCATTGAATTGCAAACATTAAACTGCTTTCGCGGCGAGTCCCCTGCGCTTCGTTGATCGTATTAACAAGTACCGGAAGCTTTCCTCGTTTGTTTTATTATCAGCATGACCATACAGCTTCATTATTCGTACTTTGTGATCGGCGCTATCGCTCGTCGCGAGGAAGCATATCCCGAGGCTTGTGATACGCTTCCGCGCGATACGCAGGACCGTGGCACTTTGCGCATGATAATCGATGTCAAAATCGCACCCTTATAAATGGGTTCGAGCCCAACTACGCTGTGTAGCTTTTGATACTCATTGCCTGTTTCAAATGCTGCGTGTTAGAAACTTTGCACTTGGGACGGTGATAGTAGTAAAAACCAGCTACTAACACGCTCATAGAGCGGACATCAAGTGAGGGCTGTCGGTAACGGAGATCGCGTAATCAAGGCACAGCGTCGCGCTACATGAAGCGAGAATATTCTGCACATTGGACTTCTCTGTATTTGTTTTCAAACAACGCAAAACAATCATCTTAATAACTTTTCTAGCGGAAACAAACACACGGACAAAGAGAGGGAACTAGCTCCCCTTTCAGTTTTGCTCCAACGTAAATCATGCTGTCTCTGTGTCGCGCCTGTTTCCTTGACCATGACTTGGAAATTAACTCAAGAATTTTGGACCTGATTGCGCAGAATGTCGTGACTACCGAGTTAACAATGGGAAGGAATTTATAACAGAATGAGCCTTCGTGTGCATAATTTACACAATATTCCAATTTACTGTTTGAGTTCCCTTGTTTCATTACAGTTTAGGATTATGCTAATTTGGTGATTTGTCGTTTGGATGCCGATTCCCCTCCAAGCTGCCGAAAACATACAGCCATTCCTGTCACCTCTGCCAAAAGGGCCATGAACAAATAAAGGGAACCATGTGTAGATGTGAAGCAGCGGGCGCTAACGCTTACACTGGCGCTATCGCAGCGTTGCGCAGGAGAGAAAACTGAGGAGGCGCAAAGCACGCAGTGATGGAGCGGTGTTTCCTACTGGAACATGCCAATCGCTGCTAATGGGCAATGAGAGACAGAAGACTCCGACTGGACACAGAGACCCGCAGTCCGCTTTTAGTTAACGCGCACGCTGCGAAAATTTTTATTGTTCAACAACGCACAGGAGAAATCTCCCACCGGCACCAGCATGGAGGTCAAGATCCATTGCCATATATACGGGGTGGCCAGTGAACGGTTGTGCAGCGCGAGCAGTCGGTTTTGTCAACCAAGAAACTCGCTAGCAGACGCTGCCTGCGTCGGCGTCGCGAGGCGAGAGAGGGGGGGAGCGTAGGAGAGGAGAGAAAGGGGGGGGATGCGCATGCGCAGTGGGGTGTGGACGCTGTGGGCAGGGATGCCTAGAGGAGAGAGGGGGAGCGTAGGAGAGGTGAGAGAGGGGGGGACGCGCATGCGCAGGGGGGAGCGCGGAGCTTTCCTTGACAGCACTGTGGAAGCTACAGAACCAAAGCGCATGTCTGCTACCGCGCCAAAAAAAATAGTACTGAAGTTTATTGATAATTTTCTCATTTGCCTGGCTGAAATAAATACTGCTTTATTTATTATGAGACTTAAACAGTTGCGGGAAGTTGCAGGCAAAATACAGTTATCGTTCACCTTGCAAGAATGCTTTCTTTTTCTTTCAATTTCTTAGACAGCCCCACCTTTTCAGCCCACCCGTTTTCCAAGGAAACATGGCGTCCGTGACGTCCCTGTGCGGCCGAATACGCGCTGTTTAGATCTCCAAGAAAAATATACTCGTAATAGGACACTAAAATGTACACTGAACACTCGAAATGTTTCTCCCATTCATAATTTTCAAGTATGTGTTTTTCTAAACGCGTTAACCATGCGAGCGAGAAAAACCGAAATCAGCCGCAAGCTGCCGAACTACTTGCGGAGCAACACGAATGTGTGGAAGCCCCGTCTCCGTAGCCTTCGCTCCAATGTCAAGATAAGTTGTCGCCGAGTATAGAGGAGAGAGGGGGGGAGCATACGAGGGGAGAGAGGAGGGGAGGCGCATGCGCAGTGAGGGTGTGGTTGCCGCGGGGACGGATGCCTAGAGGAGAGAGAGGGGGAAAAAAGGTTTTTATTTTTTTTTGAAAAAGTTTGCGCATGCGCAGTAAGGGATGTCACGCCGCACACCGGATTAAGCTCGGCCATAAGATGCTTCACATCTAAAAATCTGAAGGACTTGCTACAGGCGTATTCAGAACGGAAAATTCTGCAGCATGAGCATTCCCGTGGTGTTAATAAGCACTCAGTATCTGTGTACAGAATGGTTAAGTCAGAAAAAGTTCATGGAGTACTGCTGTGCAAGGCTGTTAATGGTGAGACCATGGTTTTAAAAGCAATGGTCAGCTTACATCAGCTGGCAATGTGAAAGAAGCTGGCTTCGATTGTCGATTTTGTATCGATAATAGCGAAACAACTAGCATTCTTTGTCTTCACACAGGAAACCAAAAAAATGAGATGCGCGAAGCCAATATAGGTGAGGCCTCTAGGTTTATTCTGAATAACAAGCAGATTCGATTGAACATAACCAAGCAGTAAATAACAAAATAAATACGTAAGAGTGCCATTAAAAACTCGCAGGGTCTCTTATGCATTCGCGCAAGACGACTTAAAGGCGAAAGCCGCCTTCGTTTCCTTCAGTCGATGTATTGGACCTTCCCGCCCCCCCTCCAAAAGTTTTCTGCACGTAACGTGGTTTTGCACTGGTTCTATGACCGGAGGCATTCCATACTTTCAGCACCTCACCTGGTTTTGCTCGGCCTCCATGATCGGCCCACCGATCACGGAGGCAGTGCAAAGCGACGATATCACGTGATGGCGTCATCATGATGACCTCACACATTCTGGTGATCTGTGTCACGACGATGTCATATCGTGACGCTATCACGTGGCGATTTTTGCATCACTCTTGTTGACGCCGCTGCCGCGAGACGCCAAAGCCACCGATGGTCACTTTTTTGTGTTTTTAGGCGAAAACCTTAGATGCCTCATCGACGGTGAAATTTGACCATTGGCGTCCCGCGTCGGCGGCGTCGAGTAATGCGAAAATTCGTCATCACGTGATGATGATAGCATGTATGATTCCAAAGATCGCCAAAAAATGTGACGTCATTAAGACGTCCCGCGACTTGACATGATCACGTCATCGCATGACATCCTAGCTTGGTCAAAGGTTTTCTAATCACGGAGGCAATGCAAAATCAGATGAGGTGCCTCCGATCTAGGAGGCAGTGCAAAACCTTGTTAGGTAGTAAGCACCTAACGAAGGGTGGCGGGAATGGAGGCGGGCATGGGCGTCGGCAGCGAGGTGCAGAAGGGGCACCGGCCTCCCTCAAGCCACACCAGCACTTGCCCACACCCAAGCTACACTAGTGCTCCCCCATCCCCCCAGCCGCGATGCCAGACGGGTTTCCACCCAAGAAAATCCTGCTGACATTCGTGGACTGGCGGGGTAGGATCAGTACATCGACTGAGAAGAAACATAAGATGGCTTTAGCCTTCGAGTCGTCTTAGCTGAATGCATAGGGGACCCTGTGAGTTTTTAATGAAGCATCTAAGGCTGTCGCCTTAATAAATTCGCGTAGTTACACGGCATGCTTCAAGTGTAAAATCCCAACCACGTAATCACAATGAATGAGAACACAAACATCTTAACAAAAGTCAAACTTAACTGCAGCATCACGAAAATTCAAGTCCTGAAGTAGCACCGAGCAATGAAAGGAAACGCCCAGTGTCTTTCGCCTGTTATCTCTTTCAAGAACAGAGCAGGTTTGTCCGCCGCTTTCCTTCTTCTTCGGAATTTTCAGTGATGAATATAGCTATTTGGAACGAACAACGCAGTCTACTTTGCGTGCATGAAAGTCGGAGCTCTCAGAAGTAGCCGCTTCTTCACAACAGCAGCACCTTATACCATCCAAAACCATTCACGGCGCGCGAAGAAAGCAGGCGAAAGCGAGAAGGCGTGTGCTCTGCCCGCCCGGCGCTCCGCTCTCCCATAATGCCCCAGCGCCGATCCACCAGGGGAAAGCGCGGCGCTGCGATTTCTGGAAAGGTCCATGGCGGATCCAGCTCTAGTTTGACTCCACCACTGTTGGCGTAGTTTGTATAGAGCGAGCTTCGCAATGATTCTGCGTCGGATTTCACACGTATTCAGCCACTGTCCCACAGAGAACTATGGGGCTTCGATGGTTTAGATCACCCGGTACATTTCGCCTCACTGGCACCATCCCACCTGCTCTTCGGATGCGTGCCCCATTCCACGGGTGGATTGAGTGGCCCTGCATGGTCATGCTCGCTCTGCTTTGCTTCGCCTCTTTTCTCTACACGTTCTGTCAAAGGAAATCACCGTTAATAAAAACACAAAATGAAATACGCGTGTACATAAACAGTATTCGGCAACTGGACGCCTCACTTGCCGTCGACAAAACCGAGGCTTCGCTTTTCGTCGGCTGCTGCCACACATCGTGTGCAGAAAGAGCTGTCGCGAGAGCACGGGGATCATTTCAGGCTCACTGAAGTGGAGTCCTGGTTCCATGGTGAGATCTTCGCTCAGAGGTTCAAAGTCTGCAACCACATCCATCACGCAATCACGAAAGCCGTGGTGATGCAGCGGCCATTTGCAAACGTGGGGACGTATCATGGCGCCTTCTAATTCGCTGAGAGCTGTGAGATTCGTGACGACATCGTTTCAGCATCGAAGCTTGGGCGAGAGAAATTGAGTAAGAGATATTGGGTCTTTGCTTACAAATATCTCCACTAATAATTCATGTTTCCACACTCAATCAAAACTGCACGCATTCTTCAATACACCTATTCATTCCAGCGCCACTTCATATTTCTAGTTAGCGCAACTTTAAGATCCGTAACTGGCTGCGAGTATCAGACGCCCCAGCGGGAAAGTTACACCAGAAAACATCTATACGCACATGTTTTATCCACTACCTCGGTAGAGAAGGCGCATCAGGAACATCGACTTCACTGTTGGTTTCAATGACGCGGTAAGCTACAATACTTCCCTTTCTACCAGTGGCGTAGCCAGGGGTGGCACACCGGGCACGTGCCCTCCCCCCCCCCCCCCGAAATCTTTTTTCGCCATGGCGTACATAGCGAAAAATGGCCATTTCAAGGAGGTGCCCTCCCCGAAATCAAGGAGGTGCCCCCCCCCCCCCCCCCGAAAAAATTTTCTGGCTACGCCCCTGCTTTCTACTAATACAGCTCAAGATTTCGCGTTTGATGTTTCATGTAAACGTGTTATGGTGGCTTGATGAGATGGCATCAGCGTCATCAGGCCGGTGTATACTACGGGTGAGACTCAAACGCAAGAAAAAAACGCCGAAGGTGCTGTGAGCGAACTAGACAGGGAGTGTCTATTATTCCGGCAGCCGAGAAAAAGGTTCAGAAAACAGTTTCACCAGCCAGTCACGTCAAACTTGGTCTGTGCTTTTGTGCAGTGGCGTAAATCATGGGGGGGGGTCAGGGGGGGTCCTGACCCCCCTGTGTTTAGGCTGGGGGGACACCCCATGCAAGTGTCCCCCCCCTCGAGATTTATCTTGGAAATTTCATATTTGAATTTCTTGACAGTCAAGGACAACGCACTCTCCGTAAACCAACTCTAAAATCTGAAGCACTTTCATTGAACAGAAACTAAGTACTTCTAGCCGGTACACACGATGGGGAATGCCTTTATGCGTCAGCACAAAAATTGGTACAATTTGTATTGCCTAATTTAACCCGAATGACGCAGCTGCAAAAATGCTAGCGCCTGCCTACGAGTTGCTATTAGAAACTTCGCCATTCGATGTCGCTTACTATTGGATACTCAGTGCTACTTTTTTCTGACCAGGCGCCGATGCTGATGCTTGATTTATAATAATAATATAATAATAATAATAATAATAATAATAATAATAATAATAATAATAATAATAATAATAATAATAATAATAATAATTATTATTATTATTATTATTATTATTATTATTATGTCTGAATGCATAATTTAAATTTTACATTATTAAAAGTAAGGCATGTATATAAAACAAAATGGCCGCCATTGCAAGATGTGTGTCCCCCCCTTGTGGTCTTTATGGATTTACGCCACTGCTTTTGTGTATATATATATATATATATATATATATATATATATATATATATATATATATATATATATATGAGAACTAACAGACAATGATGCCAAGGAAAGTATAGGGGACGTTATTAAAGTAATTGTAATGTAAATGTGAAGAAAGAAAAGTGGACGAAAAGATAACTTCTCACCGGCAGGATCCGAACCTGCGACCTTCGAATAACGCGTCCGATGCTCTACCACTGTGGCTCAGTGGTAGAGCATCGGAGCATCGGTGGCAATGTTGCTAGATGTTGCTTAACATTCAACAACGTTGGGCAATGTTGCGCCAGTAATGTTGATTTGGATGTTTTAGCAACGTTGGCAAATGTTGACAGATGGTGGCCCATGTTCGGCTACCAGGCTGAAACATAGCCGCTGTAACTACGAATATTTCCTGCAAAACCGGTCTTATTTCCGAGGCATGCACAAATTTAAACTTTGGTCAGCTGCTTGCCCATATTAAATATGTCACTGCTGCACTGCTGGCCGCACTGAGAGCGCGCGCGTACATGTGCAACCCGCATCGTCAAAATAAATATCTCTGATACCTCGGGCTAAATGTGTACTTGCATAAATTATTCTACTTGAGCGTTGCTTCTAACGCTGCGGTGCCGCAGGGGCAAGCGGTATATATAAGTGAAACCGAAACGAAAGGAGGAGCCTTTGCTGATCAGCGGCAGTCATACGGTTACGGACATCGTCAATGACCGCGCGTGAAGTTTTTGTGGTTCTCCCACAGAAAGATGTGCACGCTGTTTTCAATCTTCGCGGCGCTCAGCTGAAGACGTCACATGCTTAGAAAAAGAATGGTAAGTTTTTTGCGGATAATTCCGTTGTCCGGTTAGCGGCAACTTGCAGAATATTCCGCGGTTTGCCGTTCTCGCTGTGTCTCTTCTCTTGCTATTCAAAGTTCGCCGGCGAACATTGCTCAGGTTATGTGTGCACTGAGTCACTGAGTGAAGTATGCGGCAGAAAAAAGTGTCGAAGAGCAACTAAGGCTGTCCATTCTGAGCTCGCTAGCTGTTTCGAGTGAAGTGACGACTGTTGCAGCGGCGATCACTCGGCGAACGTGTCAGCAGAGCGAGGGGTTAAAGTTCCGTTTTCTGACCCATCTGCTCGGCTCCCTCCCCAGTCGCATGGCGCGGTCAGTTTATCTTGCTCATCCGTGACAGACAAAGGTGATGTATGTGGTTTTACTTCGTCGAGCACTGAATCAGGCGCTTCCTCCTTGCCTAACGCCGAACAGGTGTTTTCTAGCTGCTCTGGAGGTGACGGACAAGTCCGAAGAGTCGCCCGCTGTTTTTGCATTTGCTACGTTGAAAATGTGGGTGCGCGTAACATTTTGCAACGGCATAATGATTTAGTAATGTAGCCACAGCAGGTATACATAATGTAGCGTACACCCGTTAGACTTTCAAGTTTTGTACTATGAATATGTAGATAAATTTTGCGGGGGCTCATGCCAATGAATTCATCTCCAAGCAGTGAAGCTGAATGGTGCTGTGGTGCTTTATTGAAAATAACCAATTTGAAAGAGGGGAACACGAGTTGCAGGATGTAGTCTTTTTTTTTTTTCGTAAGGCTTTTGACACAATTGCAGGTTGAGTAAAATTGGTGTCGGAGATTTAAAAGCAAACTAGCATGGATTTCTCTGAATATACCGAAGTGCTTCAGTTGACTTTATTAATCATGTTGCTTTGTTCTGCCAATTTAGTTTGTGTACTTTTCTTTTTATCTCCAGAGAGGCCGTGCCGTCCTGAATTCAGCCTTCATCCATCACCTTATTTGTTATCCAAACGTTTTCTTTCTACCGTGTCAGTTTTTGTACGGTTAAGATAGCTTCAAAAGGGCAAGTCGCTCTTATCTTTGTTCATTCCATGTTGTAAATACTACATTATCTATTCAAGGGTGCATTGACAGTATTGTTGATGTTAAGATGCATCGACGAGTGGCCACATAGTTATGGGCACCAGTCCTGTAGGATTATTGCTTATTTTATCCTGTGCCCTATTCTATCTAGGATATTTCAAAAGATAAAAAATTGTACTTAAGTTTGTTCATACTGTTTTGTGGGATTAGAGTATGTGTCAAGTCTGCCTTCGCAGCTTTGTTAAGGAAACTTGATGAATGGCCACACAGTCATGGGTACCATCCTTGGAAGATTATTGCTCACTTATTCCTGTGTCACATTTTGTCTAGTCAGAACTTCTAGAATGTCTTAAAAAGGATAAGTTTGTTCGAACTATTTTGTAATGTTACAGTATGCAGTATTTTTTTCTTGATTCTGCTAGCTTTACTTTAAGACCAGCAAGCAATGATGCCAATATCTTTTTTTTTTGTTTACCCTTTCAGTAGTGGAATCTGTCAATGTGATTTTGTTTATTGCTAGGAGTCAGGATCTTCATCAACACTGGGGGCCCTTTTATTGTAAATATCGCACAGCTAGCCGCAACGGGACCCTTATCAAAGATTGCGGTCACTATTGATGAATGGAAATGTTTCTGCTATATCGCTGTTCTGGCATGTACATTTATCTTGAACAGTATGTAAACATATTTTTTGTAGAAAAGAATTGCAGCGTTAATTTGATTCTGGTAATTTGCTTATATGACAACCTCTGTGTCTTTTTTTATGATGATGTGCAATAAATCCTTGCTTTGCATTTTATGCATTTTACGTTTACCCTCAGTGATGAACTCATGTCTAGGAATTTCCTTGCCATAGGAAGCTCGCCGACGCTCCCGGTGTCACGGCTATCATGGATTAACCTGCTGTTGCTTTTCAAAACTGTATTGCTGACCAGATATTGCAAGCACCGAGATGTATTTATTGCATAAGAAACATGAAGAAATCGTAACCATTAACTGGCACTAAGTAGATCTGCTTGTAATTAAGTGCGGCTGTCTTCATGGCCACTGGTGTAAAGCATGATTACATATCATGTAAATTTATTAATTTATTGCCTTCTCTACCATTGGCGGCGCCATTCCGTCACATGGTGTTTCTGTAGACATGACGGAATAGAGACGCGTATCATTGAGTGATCAGGGTGCATGAAAAAGGAGCCGTGAGCACCACACCTTTGCCATTGAAGTGAATGTGGCTGAATGTTCGCATACGTTGCAACTTACTGAATGTTTATTGTATATTGTAGAAACTTTGAAGAAGCATTACAACTATATTATGATAAGGACGCAGTATCTTGAAACTAAGGTACTCAAAGCTTGTCTGAATATTTCATGAACATCCAAGCTGCACGGCGAAAATGTCGCAATTAAGTTGCTCAAAGGTGGCCGTAATGTTGTTGATACATTGAAGCAGCATTGCAAGAATGTTGCATCAACGTTGATATATGTAGCACTTCAGGTGCATGAAGGTTGCCTAAATGCTGTAGGAACCTCCTAGCAGCATCGCGAAAACGTTGCATCAACATTGCTACACGTTGCAGTTAAGTTACATCAAAGTTGTCTAAATGTTGTTGAAACTTTCAAGCAGCGTTGCGAAAATTCATTAACGTTGTAGCAATGTCGCCTTTGAATGTTGCGGGAATGCGACCAAAAGCGGACATTAGCCACGTTGAGGCAATGTTAGAAGGTAACATTGCCGCAACGTTGTGGCAACAAGACGTGCTACTAGGGATCACGTGCTACGTGACGCCTACAGGCAAAAAAGAGTTCCACACTCGCCGTAATGGCAACAGGCGGCGCTGACTGACGCTCCCACGTTTAAAATGCACGCATATACCCTATGAAGTGGACGGGGGGATGACCGCCACCGTAGCTCAGTGGTAGAGCATCGGACGCGTTATTCGAAGGTCGCAGGTTCGGATCCTCCCGGTGGCAAGTTATCTTTTCGTCCACTTTTCTTTCTTCACATTTACATTACAATTACTTCTAATAACGTCCCCTATACTTTCCTTGGCATCATTGTCTGTTAGTTCTCATTAATAATGTGTTTAACAAAGGAAACGAGCTCTTAAGATCACACTTCTTTCCTTCACATATATATATATATATATATATATATATATATATATATATATATACAGACACTATACGACATCCGCCCACAGACGTCGTTGCCACCACTCATCAGATACACTTCCGGACTGAGTGAACAAGCGGCAAAAGAGTCATGTAACGGGGCGACGGCGGAGGGACCAACAACCAGCGCTGGAGATTCCGAGGGTGTTTTCTCGAAGAGAAACATTCGGGACACTTTTCAAGAATTTTTTGGACTGGACATGATTGGTGAATATTTCAAGACCATAAGTGTCCTAAAGATTGCATTTGTATCGTGATTGGTTTGATTGTTCCCGTTGTCCTAAACATCATGTGAATTACATAAGGAACTGACTGGCCGAGTGTACATGTACGTACGTATGTCTGTAATGATTGTACTGCATTAACTATGAATATAGTTTGTTTGTGTTGTCAACTCTTGGCTCTTACTCGGTTGGACCACAACCGGCGCTCTCTGGCGCGCTAAAAGGACCTACCCTCGATTGTTCGAGCCTTTATGGTGCGTCTCCGGAGGCCGATACGTCAGCACTTAGAATCTGCCCGGCGGTTGTCTTTCCCATTTACGGGATTAGTGACAATTATTCTGGCGTATGAAGAGAAAACTGTGCATAGGCAAAAATCAGATGTATGCATTAAGAGACAAGGAAGGCAAGGTCACAACCAATATGGATAGAATAGTTGAGGTGGCGGAAGAGTTCTACAGAGATCTGTACAGCAGCCGAGACAGTCAGGATGATAACGTAAGAAGCAGTAATAGCCCAGAGGAATCTGACATCCCACCAGTATTGACAGGAGAAGTAAAGAAAGCCCTAAAGGGAATGCAAAGAGGCAAAGCCGCTGGTGAGGATCAGGTAACATCAGACCTGTTGAAAGACGGTGGAGAGATTGTGTTAGAGAAACTGGCCACCCTGTATACGAAGTGTCTCTCTACGGGGACGATACCAGATTCTTGGAAGAACGCCAACATCATCTTGATCCATAAGAAAGGGGACGTCAAGGACCTGAAAAACTACAGGCCCATCAGCTTACTGTCCGTTGTCTACAAGCTATTTACAAAAGTAATTGCTAACAGAATTAATACGACATTAGAGTTCAATCAACCAAAGGACCAGGCAGGATTTCGCACAGGCTTCTCAACAACAGACCATATTCATACTATCAATCAGGTGATAGAGAAATGCTCGGAATACAACCAACCCCTATACATAGCCTTCATAGATTACGAGAAGGCATTTGATTCGGTGGAGACATCAGCAGTCATTCAGGCACTGCGGAACCAGGGCATCGACGAAGCCTATATAAACATAATGGAAGAAATCTACAGCGGATCCACAGCCACTATAGTACTCCATAAAGAAAGCGACAGAATCCCAATAAAGAAGGGCGTACGGCAGGGAGACACGATCTCTCCAATGCTATTCACCGCGTGTTTACAGGAGGTTTTCAGGGCCCTAGATTGGGAAGAGTTAGGGATAAGAGTTAATGGAGAGTATCTCAGTAACCTGCGATTCGCTGATGACATTGCATTGATGAGTAACGCGGGAGACGAATTACAGCTTATGATTACTGAACTGGATACGGAAAGTAGAAGAGTAGGTTTGAAAATTAATATGCATAAAACTAAAGTAATGTGGAACAATCTTGGCACAGAACAGCGCTTTGCAATAGGTGGCGAGACACTGGAAGTTGTAAAGGAGTACGTCTACTTAGGACAGGTAGTAACCGCGGAGCCGAACCATGAGAGTGAAATAACTAGAAGAATAAGGATGGGATGGAGCACATTCGGCAAGCATTATCAAATCATGAATGGTAGTCTACCACTATCCCTCAAGAGGAAGGTATATAACAGCTGCATCTTACCGGTACTTACCTACGGAGCAGAAACCTGGAGACTTACAAAGAGGGTTCAACTTAAACTGAGGACGACGCAGCGAGCGATGGAAAGGAAAATGATAGATGTAACCTTAAGAGACAGGAAGAGAGCAGAGTGGGTCAGGGAACAAACGGGGGTTAAGGATATCATAGTTGAAATCAAGAAGAAGAAATGGATATGGGCCGGGCACGTAGCACGTCGGCAGGATAACCGCTGGTCATTAAGGGTAACTGACTGGATTCCAAGAGATGGCAAACGCGTCAGGGGGGAGACAGAAAATTAGGTGGGTAGATGAGATTAAGAAGTTTGCAGGTATAACGTGGCAGCAGAAAGCACAGGACCGGGTTGATTGGCGAAACATGGGAGAGGCCTTTGCCCTGCAGTGGGCGTAGACAGGCTGATGATGATGATGATTCTGGCGTCCGCGACAGGACCTTTTTAGTGCAAAGTGGGTCAGAAGTAGGGGAGAAGAGCCTTGAGTCATTTACTGTGCCGTCATAAACGTATAGTGTGTCGCAACACGTTCTCGCTAACCGGTGTGCAGATAGCGTTCGAAGTTAGGCAGATACTTTGTGCCACGGCTAGGATTGATTGACTACATCATGGATCTGGAGAAATTGTGCTCGGTGAAAAGATGGGTCTTTCTGGGGCAGAACTACGAAAATGGGTTTCCCAAAAAGGAAAAGGAAGAGAGGCGAAGGAACGACAATTGAAAGCAGAGCTTGAAAAAGAGAGGCTGGCAGCTTAAAGGGCAAACGGAGAGCGAGGGGCAAAAGAGTGACCGGTGAAGGAAGAAAGAGAGGAACAATTGATATTCGAGCTGGAGAAAGAGAGACTAGCGGCTGAAAGGGCCAAAAAGAGAGAAGCTGAGAGGGCTGAGAGAGAAAGGCAACGGCAACACGAGATAGAACTCGAACGAATTCGTTTGCGACAGCGAATTGAAGCTCCCGTCCAGGCTGGAGTCGAGAGCAGCGAGAGAGAGGATTCTACCTTCCGAATGAATCCAAGCAAGCTGCTTGCGGCGTTTCACGAAAAGAAGGATGACCTTGATGCGTACCTGCACAGGTTTGAAACGATTGCGAAAAAGCCAGAATTGGCCGGAGCGTCAATGGTCAACTGCATTGAGCACTTGTTTGAGAGGCGAAGCCCTCAGTGTATACGGTAGGCTGACGCCAACCGATGCGGCTAATTGCGCCAGAGTGAAAGCTGCTTTGCTGAAGCGATTCAGATTTACTGTGAAAGGCTTCAGAGGCAAGTTTCCAACTGGGAAACCAGCTAATGGTGAGACGGCTACGCAGTACGCCGCGTGACGGAACCACTATTTCGACCAGTGGATCGAACTTTCAGAGACGGCACAGGAGTACGGTGCTCTCAGAGAGCTCCTGATCAAGAAGAAGATTCTCGTCAGTTGCCCCCCGATCCCGTCGCTGTATCTGAAAGAAGGGAAAACCAAGTCGCTCGAAGACATGCTTGAATTGGCGTATCAATTTTTGGAAGCGCAAAGCGGTACGAATCTAGCCAGAGCCAAAAAGGAAGCTCCCATGGATACGAAGAAATCGGCACCTGAAGAAAAGAAAAATTCACCACAGGCTGCTGCTCGATGTTACTTGTGTAACCGACTGGGACATCGAGCTAACAACTGTCGGTCCAACTTGACACGTCCCAATGTAACAGAATGGTTCAAATACGAGCGAACGGGACACAAAGCTGACGCCTGTCGCAGCGGAGGTAAACACGTTCCCGAAGTATCCTGTGTGTATGCACCACCAAAAAGCGAAGAAGACATCAGCGACTGCTTTGTGGAGCTCAAAAGCGGGAAGAAAATTCCGGTTGTCAATGCCGTCATGGCTCCCCACTCGGAATCCTTGGTTAAATGGACACCTGTGCTTGCCGGAAGAATGGCGGGAAAACGTATTAACGTGTTGAGAGACGCCGGAGGCAGCACAGTTATAGTGCGAAAGCACTTAGTCCGTGACAGCGAACTCACGGGTGAAACCAGCATGGTTTACTTGGTCGATGGTTTGGTCCGGATGCTTCCTGAAGCCAAGGTTGAGGTCAAGACGCCGTCCTGTGCAGTGGCAGTGTTACTGCTTTATGCATTGACAGTCTATTGTACGACCTAATCTTGGGAAACTTCGAGGGAGCTAGATTCCCAGATCGTCCGGAACATTTGGAAGAAGACGGAAGATCGAGCCACCGTTGATCCAAGAACCTCACAGTGAAACGGCCATAGCCAAAGAGAATACCGAGGCAGCTGTCACCCAAGCACAAGCCAAAGCTCAGCCGAGGCCATTTCAGCCTCTTCCCGCTCCCCATTCCGAGGAGGACCCGGCCCAGAACTACGCTGTAGAACAAAGGTAAGACGAGACCTTATAGCTATGCTTTGCGCAATTGGCGAAAATTTCAAATGGCGAAATAGTAATTGTGCAGTAGAGTTCAAACAGGAAGGTGACCTACTCTACAGGTGCTACACGGAGAAAAACGAACGACGGATACGGCAACTGGTGGCACCGAAGAACCGCTGAGGAACTGCGATCAAGCTAGCACACGATGGAATTATGGCTGGACATCTGGGAGCCGAGAAAACCAAGGACCGAATTCAAGAAGAATTTTTCTGGCCCGGAGTCACAGCTGACGTGAAACGATTTGTGGCATCTTGCGACATTTTCCAGCGAACTGTGCCGAAAGGAAGAGTGCCACGCATGTCTCTTGGTAAGTCTCCTGTCATCGACACTCCCTTCAAGCTAGTGGCCGTTGATATAGTAGTAGGCCCGATCCACCCACCATCCGGACGAGGGAACCGCTATGTCCTAACACTCATCGAATGGATTGCGCCACGTGCTATCCGGACGCCGTTGCACTCCCGACCATAGAGACGGAGTGAGTCGCAGAGGATCTTGTCGAAATGTTCTCCCGTTTCGGCGTACCGTGAGAAATTCTGAGTGATAGAGGCACCAACTTTACGTCGGAGCTAATCAAGGAAGTGGCACGCCTTCCATCAGTGCGCTTACTCCATACCACCCCTTACCACCCGGTGGCCAACGGCGTGGTAGAAAAGATTAACGGCACCCTAAAAATGATGATAAAGCGAATGTGAGCGAAAAAAACCGAAAAACTGTGATCGATTTTTTGGTCCGTTGCTTGAGTACAGGGAGGCTCCGTAGGCGAGCCTCGGCTTTTCGCCGTTTGAGCTACTGTAAGGCCGGCATGTCCGAGGGCCTCTGGCGATACCAAAGGAAGTCTGGACGAATCAGGAGCTGGACGACGATTTGAAGATAACCTATCAATACGTACTGGATCTCCGAAATCGCTTGGAAGAAACGTGTCGCCTAGCTCACGAAGAACTCTGAAAGGCGGGAGCACGCTACGCTAAGAACTACGATCGTAAATCCAAGGATCGCAGATTCAAACCAGGTGATAAGGTCCTCATCATGCTCCCGACTGACAACAAGATTTTGCTACACTGGAAGGGACCATTGGAAGTCGATTACACCGTAAATACGCCGAGTGAACCCAGGATTTTCCACGCCAACCTACTGAAAAAAATTTCGCGGAGCATGGAGCGAACCAAGACACACACAATCAATGCTAAGCCATTGTATGGGCTATCGACAGGGGCGAAGAACAAGAGATTCCCGTCCCGGAATTTGTGAAAACAGAAGGGGTCGAAGACGTGAAAATCTCCGCCAAATTGAATGCCCAACGAAAGGAGGAGTTGGAAGAAACCATGCAAACGTACTCCAAAATATTTTCCGATGTCCCTGGCAAGACAGACTGGGTAGAGTGCCACCTCGAACTAACGAAGGATTTCCCAGTTCACGTCAAGCTGTACCCGTTACCGTTGGCTACATCCGATGACATCGAAGCGGAGGTACAACAAATGAAAGCTCTCGACATAATCGAGGTCTCATAGTCACCAAATAATTCCCCAGTGTTGCTCGTGGACAAATAGGGTAAAACCAAGTGGTTTGTAGTCGATTTCCGGCGCCTGAATAACGTTGTAATTGCAGACTCGGAGCCCATGCCCAGAGCGGATTCAGTTTTTGCCACTGCTGCGAACAAGAATTATTTGAAGATAAACAGCGCGCTGAAAAAACGAAGACAAGGAAGAGAAGGGATCGACACACACAGCGCTGCACTCACAACTGGAAGTTTATTGAAAGGAAACAAGCGCTTAAAAGTGAAAAAAAAAAAACGCACATGACAAGTGAGTGTATAGCATTCCTTTATCTTGTGGCCTTTATTATATTGGACAGACGGGCCGCTGTATCAATAAGAGGTTGCGGGAGCACTATCTCTCTTTGCATAACGGCTCGCCTTCCCATTTGGCAGCGCACTGCGCCACGTGTGGGTGCACACCTGTTCTTTCTAACACTGTTATTATTTTCAAACACCATGATCAATTCACTCGTGAAGTCTCTGAAACATTTCATATTAACAAGTCACGTGATACCTGTGTAAGCAAAACCTCGGTAACATTGCACAAAAAAGAGTTTACATTTATTGACGAGCGTATCACATGATCACCTTGTTCCTCACTTGTCATGCGCGTTTTTTCACTTTTAAGCGTTTGTTTCCTCTGAATAAACTTCCAGTTGTGAGTGCAGCGCTGTGTGTGTCGATCCGTTCTCTTCCTTGTCTTCGTTTTTTCAGTGCGCTGTTTATCTTCAAATATGAATACGCACCAACTCGCCCAACTAGCTGTTTTGTTAGAACAAGAATTATTTCTCTAAGCTGGATTTCGTAAATGGATAGTGGCAAATCCAGCTTTCTCAACAATCCAAGCGCAAGTAACTGCAGACATAACTAATTAGCGCAAAAAAACAACAGACAAGGTAGAGACGACAGACAGGACGGAGCGCGCTCCGTCCTGTCTGTCGTCTCTACCTTGCCCGTTGTTTTTTTTGCGCTAATTAGTTATGTCTGCAGTTAATACGCACCAACTAGACCAACTCACGTCTTTAATGCAAGCGCAAGACCGCTTTTTTCAACTAAGTGCGGCCTATACCAGTTTCGCTACATGCCGTTCGGCATAAAAACGACACCATCCGTCCTTCGCCCGGCTGATGAGATTAGACACCTGCCGCGAAGGTCACGCAGACGACTTTTGTTCTTTTTCAACTACTGTTAGAGACTTTTTCTTTGTGAAATGCTGTCAGAGACATTCTTTTGCGACTGCTCTTGGACTCTTGAACTTGAAGAAGAATGCGAGTCGATGAGGGAAGCTGCATCTGGTCGGTCCCTATGCGCCCCGCACCCCAAACGAGCGGGCCAGCGCAGGGGGTCTCCGGGACGACCAGAGACCGAAATTTGAGCTCGTGTTTGCGCGTCGAGGCCGTTTTCTGGAAATGTGCTGTTTACAGAAGCTGCGCTAGTTTTGTTGCGAAGGAGGACTCACGCGACCACGTAAGCTCGTGTTGGGATTGGTTACCTTCGGCGTGCCTGATTGGTCCGTAAAACCCGATTGCCAATTGGTGGAAACCAGTGGTTCACCCCCACGGTCCGCGTACCCGTGAAAGCTGCGAAACTCCATTTAAGCAGCGACTCGGGCCCTTTCTGGGGTGAGCGGACTCGGGGGCCCACAGCGCATCTCACCACCGAAGAGCAGTCATGAAAGACGAGGGCTGTGCCATCGTTTTCTATGTTTTGTATTCGTTGTCAAGTGCATTGTGTTAGATAAATTGTGCTAGATAAATAAACACCCAATGAGTGCTCCCCGAAATCATCGTGTTGACGCTTGCCTGTGCGGAGTTGCTTCAACACCTCTTCGTCTCACTGGTCTTCAGATGCGCCTAGCTTTAAAACAACCCCAAAGTTTCGCTTCACACCGATAAAATTCCCGGCGTCGAGCAGTATACGACGATGGGCTCATAACAAGCGCGACCTGGGAGGAGGAGGAGGATACAACTTTATTTAAAAGAAAGTTCAGGGGTTTGGAGCTGGCCGCTTGTATGCGGCGGCCTCTTCTGCCCATGCATTGACGGCTTTTTGCAGTTCTTCGTCGGGGGGACCGTATTAAGGTCTCCCATGTCGCTTCTGAGGGAGCTGGCAGAAGCTCTTTGGAGGAACACCTCTCGTACCCGCGGCAGCTCTTGGCTCGAATCGAAGCAGCAGGACTGACAGAGATACCTAGCAAGGTCGAATTCGGAGCGGACGAGATTGATTTCCTCGGCCACGGCATTGGGCAGAACAAGCTTGCGCCGCTCGGGAAAGCTCTAAGCAAAATATAAGCCGCACCCGCACCGGGGACGAAGATACAGGTACGCGCTTTTCTCGGTATGAGCAGTTACTACCGGGAGTTCATTCCAAATTGCGCCGAGATCAGCGCCCCTTTCACAGAGCTGACCAGGAAGGACGAAACCAACCTTGTCAAGTGGACTGCGACACATGAGGAAGCGTTTACAAAGCTCAAGCAATGCATTTAAAGCTCCCCAGTGCTTTGCCTACCCGACCTATCGAAGGAATTCGTGCTTCGCACCAACGCTTCTGACACCAGCCTCGGCGCTGTACTCATGCAGTCGCACGAGGGGAACTCTGCACCCGATAGCTTCCGGCAGCCGCAAATTACTTCCCCGAGAGGCCTCTTATAACTAAAGTGGTTGCTTAGGCGTATTGGTACGACATATTGGACAAACAGCGCTGTTGAATGTGTCTTTCTCTGCCTGGTCTTTCGTCTTTCGCGCGGTTTCCCTCCAAAACTTCTTAGAGCACCATAGAAAAGGAATGTCTCGCTTTGGTCTGGGAGATACAAAAATTCGATGTGTATCTGTACGGCGTGCCTTTCTTGGTCCAGACAGACCATCAGCCACTCCGTTACATAAAACAGGCAGAGCAACTTAAGGTGCAGCTTGCTTCTCTAGGAGTATCAGTTCCGAGTCGAACATATAAAGGGAAGCGAGAACGTTGGTGCCGATTACCTTAGCCGAATTTGAATGTGTTCGAAAGTGTTGTGTTTGAATGTGTTTGTATTAGTATACCATGTGTCAAATGTGTACGGCTAATGAGCACAAGTGTGTTCGCGAGACATTGTCTTATTTTGTATAATACTTTTAAGTACAGACCCAATGGACAACAAATATCCTGACGACTTCCGAAAAAGAGCCGAACGTCCTCGTCCCAGAACGGAGGTTCACCGGCCGTGCACAGAACAGCTAGTATTGGATGTCCTAGAAACACCTTTCGACAGACGTTTGAAGGATATAGCACATGGACGTTTTCAATAATCCTTGCGTGCACATCAAGAGGACGTCCCACGGAATTTCTCGTGCATCCGCCGGATGTACGTGATGTCCAGAAAAGTGGTCCGATAGACGTCCCTAAGTTATCGGTTGCCCATTGAGGAGCTCTGTTCGCATTGTTTTCTATAAAATATGTGATTCAGCATTTTAGTTTATATACCTGTGTTTTATCATGTGCTGTGAAAATAAATTGCACCATTAATTGCATTGTGAGGTCTATCGTAAACGGTGACGCGCAATGTGTGATGGACTGAATTATGGACTCATGTATGTGGGACATTTTGGTTGTGTGCGCGCGCGCTCATTTGTGTGCCTTGAATATTATGTGATAATATTTTTAATATAAGGGGCAGGGCCACAAACGAGCGTTCGAACTATCCTTAAAAGCGCGTCAAAACACACGGTGCCAGCCGATCACGCGCCGCGATTCAAAACGCCAGCAACGGTCGCTTCTCCGAAGCGTACACCACCTCACCTCCTCCACAAACAACGCATGCCGTGAAAGCGAACACCAGGCAACATCTAGAGAATTCGAGAGGCCAACGCAGCTGCCACCGGGGCGCGTCCGTCAGTAGAACCTGCTGGAAGGAGCCAGTTCCCAGGCTTTCGCTGTGCTGCGCACGCGTGAGTCGTGTGGAATATTCGCGAACTCGAGCACGGCCTGATATAAGCGGGGGGACGACGGAGAGTCAGGCAGTCAATGAAGAAGCGGCAAAAGAGTCATGTAACGGGCCGACGGCGGAGGAATCAACAAAAACCAGCGCTGGAGATTCCGTTTGTGTTTCCTCGAAGAGAAACATTCGGGACACATTTCAAGAATTTGTGTACTGGATATGATTGGTGAATATTTTAAGACCGTAAGTGTTCTAAAGATTTTGTAATGCATGAGATTGGATTTGTAGCGCGATTGGTTTAATTGCTCCCGTTGCCGTAAACATCACCTGAGTTATATAGTGAACTGACTGCATGTATGTACGTGTGTCTGTAATGATTGTACTGCCTTAACTAAGAATATACTTTGTTTGTGCTGTCAACTCTTGGCTCTGACTCGGTCTTTGGACCACAACCGGCGTTCGCTGGCGCACTAAAAATACCCTCAATTGTCCGAGCTTTCGTGGTGCGTTTCGGGGGGCCGATGCGTCAGCCCTTGGAATCTGCCCGGAGATTGTCTTCCCATTTACGGGAATAGTGACAGTATATGTCTTACCTTTTATGGTTAATTTTCAGTTGTTTAAAACTCGCGAAGCTGGATTAGACACCATGGATGCTCTTGAGCTGTGCGCCACTTGAATTCACCAAAGGAAGCCTTTAGCCGAGACTTTCCGGTCCGCGCAGTCGCTCCTCACCACAAGCCCTTCAAGTCATCCCCCCGTGGAACAACCTAATAGAAAGAAATAATTTATTAGAGGGCATGCAGCTAAGTTGACCTGAGTAAGTCCTGCGGTCGGCTGAAGTGCGGACGCCGTATGAGTAGATAGCCTGCGTGGGTGATGAAGCGGTCGCTGCATGGTGGGTGACTATCTGTCCCCCATGTTACGCACAGATTTCCTCCGGACACCTCCCCCGAAGCTAGCTGCAGAGGAAGCTGCCATTGCCTTAGCAATCATCAACACAGAAACACGGCATGTCTTCTCAGATTCAAAAACCGCATTTCTAAATTTTGCACGAGGCCGAGTTCGCATCCCCGTTTTTATTTATTTATTTATTTATTTATTTATTTATTCATTTATTTACAGTAAGCAGAATACAGAGCTCACTGCAGGGGCAAGGACTAAAGGCAAGCAGTCTGACAAGGCCCCTGTCCCTCCGCAGTTCGTCACAGTGCATAATCTTCGACATGAGCACAGCCAAAAAAAGTTCAATACATGGTTTCGGAGTAATGGACAACAAACAACTTGCAAGTGTACATATAAAAATCACACACAGACAAAACAAGAAGTTTACATAAAACATTTGAAAAATTAGAGGTCGCTCTCGTAGAAATACACACCCACACAAAATTGACAAAACAATTAAAAAACTGAGAAACACAAACTGAGAAACACAAACACAAGATTACGCTGTACATTCATGTAGTCAAAATACAAATTTAAGAACGATTTAAGCATTGGTCAAGGCATGAAACTCCACTAATTAATTCTGATAATGTCTACCGGTGGTTAGTAATAAGTTCTTTGTTTTTTAAAGGACGCACTGCTACTGGACAATTTGCATACTGGACTCGCCCGGTACACCCCCGGCCCGTCATGTGGAGTTGATTTGGGTGCACTCCGGGAATTCTGGAAACGAGGCCGCCAACCTCTCAGCCCGAGGTCCTTTAAACAGGTCACTATCGGCCTCCGATACCGGATTCACCAAGGAGCGCGCGCGCACTTTCAACGAGCTGACTCAGGCCTATAGGGCCGCACGTCAGCTCTATCCTCCACCTCACAAGTCCCTCAGCAACTGACAGGCCACCTTCTGGCGCCAGTTACAGACTCCCACTCTTCCCTCTCCTCTCATTCTATCTCACTATCACCCCCCTTTTCCTCACCTCAGCCTGTACCCTCTGCCCTGAACCTCATGCTTCTGCTATCCACATCCTTTCTCACTGCTCGGCGGATCCTCCCCCGCGGGCCCTAGAGTAGCTAAAGACCTGGGAGGACTGGGAGACCCTACTGCGTTCAGAGGACCCGGTTGAGCAGACAATGGCTGCCGACCGGGCTGCCAGTGTCATGGACCACCACCAAATGAACGCTTGAGCGCAGCGGGGTCGTGCGGAGGCCCGGGAGCCTGCGTGCTCCAAACTCCTCTGTTTTAATAAAGTTTTTCCCCTCCTCCTCCTCCTCAGACTGAACGAAAAAAAACACGGTTTTGAGGGAAGGTAAATGTAAGCACTTGGACATTATAATGAAGCAATTTAAAACTATTTTATTGTTAGTAGAGTTGAGACTCAAACGTTCTAGCAAGAGAATTTAAAGTATCAGATAGAGAAAAATGTAAAAATTATTCTACCAACCGAATCACAGCAGCTCGGAAGAAGCAAAACAAAAAAAAAGATCGTCGACATACAGAGGAGATCAAACACGGCAACTTGCATTTCCAAGGCGATGGTCATTTTGATAGCTTGATCAGGAGAATTAAACGGCTCAACTAAAATGGACGCTTAGTCATGATTCAGAAATAGTCAAATGGGTTTCCTTTGTCCCAAGCTCACACAAATGAGTGGACGGCATAATTTTGTGAACTGAAAAAAAAAAAAAAAGAAACCTCCAGCTTATGAATTTCTGCAGAGATAAGGTAAACAAAGTTTCTTATTCCTCTGCCTCAAATACCGAGCTAATACCTTTATAAGACTGAGGGACCCCGAACTTTTGGAAAAAAACAGTTGGAAAATAAAGATTTCAGTTGATTTCATTTGATTTGATAAGGCGTGACAGCCAGGCCCGTAGCCAGGAATTTTTTTTCGGGGGGGGGGGGGGGGCACTTGTTCCCCTTGTTGAAAACCTTGTTGAAAACCTTGAAAAACACCTATTTTTATTATTTCTTCTCGGTAAAACACCCCCCCTCCATCCGAATTTCGCCCCCCCCCCCCCCCCGCCTGGCTACGGGCCTGGTGACAGCCAACATTAAAGTTTCACTTAGCATTCAAGTTTCGCGCCACATAGGCGCAGGCCACACACACACAACACAAGACTATACATGCGGATTGGCTTCTTTTCAGCTTGAATAATGAGAATAAATAAGTATTTCCAATCACAATTGCTCTGCTCATGGGAAACGCGCACTTTGACCACATGCATGCCAACTAGAAGCGATAGCTGGCACTAAAGTTTCGTTTCGAAATCAAGTTTCGCTCCACATAGGCGTGGAGTGAAGCACACCACTACACATACAGATTAACACAAAAAAAAAAAAAAAAGGCGTCCAAACCAATATATTTCAGAATAATGCTTACTTTCAGGAGCAGAATGCCGACAGCGTTTCCAGACAGCTCGATTCACTATGGTGGTGCACGCTCTTGGCGTGTCGCTCGCAGACGCGCCCGCCAGAGCGCCGCCGTAACCAGAGCCCGCCAGCGCGCCGGCATTCCTCTCCCCTCGAGAAGCGTGAAAGAAAAGGTCTCTGGTGAGATTCGGTGATGTGGAGCAGCCACGATGCCCTCCGTGGACGCGAGAAGAAAAATGAAAGTTCAGTTATTGTTCTGGGGCTCACAGCTCTCTGACGGTTGCATATTATTCTTTGCCTGCGCTGGCATCCTAAAACTACTCCTTCCTTCACGGCATCATCCGCTAGCGACTGTACCATACACAGAACTAATCAATTTTACCGACTTTTGCCTATTTAGATTGGGGATTCTGCTTCGCAGGAAAAATTAGTTTTTAAGATCATACGCAACATGGATCTCAATGTGACGCTACTAATTGCTGCTTCCATGCATGCAGTTTGACTATGCGGAACACTAATGTAAGTAAAATGTGTTTTAATTTCAAAGATCAAGTATATCGTCGTAAGAACTGGGAATTCCCGCTTTGAAGCATTTTCCGTAAGTCCAGTGGACGTTTGCCCGCCGCTTTGCGTGGTTCAAAAGTATTTACAACACGGCAAGTGCCGCTTTGATCCCGTGGGTGTCCCGTTCGGGACATCCGCTTAAGGACATTTGTTCTTTGTCCGGCGGATGCCCGTGCTCGGCTCCGGACGTACGGATCTTAACGGGACATCCGCCGGACTTGGCGTGTTGTCTTTTGGCTGGAAACGCCGCTGTTCTGCAACTTTACGCTTTGGTATGCACCGATCAGCTACAGCGCATGCAGTGTCACTCAGAGCAACGCATGCGGTGTTTCTGAAAGTAAAAGATGGGTTCGAGCATGTTACGCTGGTCGCCAAACAACTACTCACGTGACTCCAGGGTACGAACAAGGAGGTTAACCTCCTAGGGTACGAAGGGTCTTCATTGTCGTCGAAGATGGCAGCAGTTATAGCTTTTCGGCTCTTTCTAGCCTTCTTCAGGCTGCATTCAAGCTGGAAAGCGCGCTTTTGAATACTCAACTAGCAGAGTACTCTTTCTAAGAAAGCGCTTACTCCAAGTTGCGGAGCTAATTAAGGCGAAAGCCTTTTAGATGCCTAATGAAACGCTAAATTTGACCGTCGGCACCTCGCGTCCCGCGGCGTCGGCGACGAGTGATGCAAAATAGCATCATGAGATGACGTCACGACGATGTCACTGATCGCCAAAATTTGTGACGTCATTATGACATTATCATGACGTCTCAGTGACTTAACGTCACATGTTGACGTCATCACACTGCATCGTAGCGTGGTCAAAGGTGGTCTGATCACAGAGGCAATGCGAAACCAGGTGAGGTTGCTCCGATCTTGGAGGCAGTGCAGAACCGCGTTATGTGCAGAGAGCTTTCGAGGAATGGCGGGGCTGTACGAATACATCGACTGGGAAGAAAAAGAAGATGGCTTTCGCCTTCTCGTTGTCTGAAGTGAATGCATAAGGGACCCTGTGAGATTGTAGGTGCTGTGTTCGGCTCCGATTTCTTTCGCGAGGTCGCCGTTAGCCATCGTTCGCGCGAATTGTCGAAACGAGTAGGAGTCCCGTGCAATGCTACTCCGACTTCCTTGTTTTTAACACGAAAGTGTTTTATGCCGGGGTCCACCACGATTTGAGTGACGTATTTCCGTCACGGAAATGACGTCGAAAAAATAGGCATGATCAAAAGACAAAGAAAAATGTTCCGTCAACGGTAGTCGAACCTACGACCTCTTGGTCCGGAAAAGAGATGCCGAGCACGCTATCAACTGCGCCCCGGTCACATACTCCGTAAGCTTTAAAAACAAGCCTTTCATATCTACCACTGTCCTCTCACCGTGCTCTTGCTAAAGTTAAAGTAATGCGTTATGACCGTGAAATGCACGATTAGTTCCTTCAAAGCGTTGTTTCTGCGCGTCCAGCCCATTCGGCGCGTTTCGAATAGGAAAAGTGCAATTTTGTCGACGCATTAACACACTGCCAGGTGGCGACCTTACCCCCTAGCATCACCCTCGCTCATAGCATCCGTCCATACCAAAAATAGATGTGCGACGCGCGAGTGCTTCGCGCGCGCCGTAACTCCGCGTTCCTAGCTCGCCCCGCGAAAAATCACAGCCGGCCAACGGGGAAGACACTAACGCGCGTTGCGTTTCCCTCTGGTCGGGCAGCGTTGTTCATAACGCGAGCAGGCGACCTTAGCCCAAGTTCGGCATCCATCAGTGACGCTCTTCTAGCTGTCACACCACTTTGTCTGATTCCGCTCTCACCGTACAGCTACCAGAAGCATCTATGACCAGAAGGGTTGGTTTAATCTGATCATGGACGTTAGTCGTCGGGATACAGATGTACAACCAAGCGTCAACGTGGATGCATCCACGTTAAACGGTGCTATAACTGTCAAACGGTAATAGAAGTTGTGCAAGCTCTGTTATATAATTTTCCTGTAAACATTCAACGACTTCTGTAAGGACACGTTTCACTTTCGTGTTATTTTATTTATCAATACTGTTGGCCGATGGTCGTTACAGGGTGGTTGCGTTACAAGATATTGTCACGTGGGTGTGACGTCGACGAAGGCAGCAGGCGACGTGTCCGAGATGAAACTGTTTATTAGGCCGAACTTGTGGCCGGTAAAGGGAGAGTAAGATTACAGCAATACACGCTGGCACTGATAGCGGCGAACAGAGCGTCGGCCGTCGATTAACTGATCATCGTTGGAGCGCGCCGGCTTTTATACATCACGCGTCGAACATTCTAGGCTTATCACTGGTCGTCGCACAAGCTCTGGAATAATCTTGAGTGTTCGCGTGCTGTGCGCAATGTTAAGAAAACGATCTACTACAAACGCGAAGCTTCTCGAACACTGAGGCGCGAGCTGCGCCAAGCGTTGCTCACAGTCTTTACGGGGTTAAACAAAGCACTTCAAACTAACACGCGTGGCAATGCCCCCCTCTGAAAAAAGCATCGTCCCGATGCTTAAAACAGAACACGGGTGGGGGACGCAATGCATGCAACAATAAATAACAGCAATAAAGAAAGTACAATAAACAATAAGCACATGCGAGATAGTACAACAAACAATAAGCACAAGCAAAAAAGTACAATGATGAAGCAAAAGTACAGTCCTCAGATTCACTAACGCGCGTAATATGGCTTGAGGCGCACGACATGGACGACTTCAGGCCGCGCACGGTGCCGCTGGGAGTTCGTAATGCCGTCAGGGACAACCTCGTAGTCGAGTGCGCCGAGGCGTCGAAGTACCCTGTACGGTCCGAAGTATCGTCGAAGAAGCTTCTGACTGAGTCCCCGTCGGCGTATTGGCGTCCACACCCATACACGGTCACCGAGTTGGTATTCCGTGTGGCGTCGTCGAAGGTTGTAGCGGCGACTGTCAGTCCTCTGCTGGTTTTTGATCCGTAGGCGGGCGAGCTGTCGTGCTTCTTCGGCGCGCTGTAGGTAGGTGGTCACGTCGATGTTTTCCTCGTCGGTCACGTTTGGTAACATGGCGTCGAGCGTCGTTGCCGGGCTCCGTCCGTAGACCAACTTGTATGGCGTCAACTGCGTCGTTTCTTGTACGGCCGTGTTGTACGCGAAGGTCACGTACGGAAGGATGGCGTCCCACGTCTTGTGTTCGACGTCGACGTACATGGCCAACATGTCGGCAATGGTCTTATTTAGACGCTCGGTGAGGCCGTTGGTCTGTGGGTGGTACGCGGTGGTCCGGCGGTGGCTTGTGTGGCTGTATCCCAAGATCGCCTGAGTTAGGTCCGCGGTAAAGGCCGTACCTCTGTCAGTAATGAGGACCTCTGGGGCGCCATGACGCAGGACGATCTTCTCGACGAAGAACTTTGCTACCTCGGCGGCGCTGCCTTTGGGCAGGGCCCTCGTCTCGGCGTAGCGGGTGAGGTAGTCAGTAGCTACGACAATCCATTTGTTTCCGGAATTCGACGTCGGGGAGGGCCCCGGTAAGTCCATGCCGATTTGTTGGAACGGCCGGCGAGGTGGCTCGATGGGCTGCAGAAGTCCAGCTGGCCTAGTCGGAGGTGTCTTCCGTCGCTGACAATCTCGACAAGTCTTTACGTAGTGGCTGACGTCGGCAGTGAGGCGAGGCCAGTAATACCTTTCTTGTACCCTCGCTAGCGTACGGGAAAGTCCAAGGTGTCCAGCAGTCGGGTCGTCATGGAGAGCGTCCAGAACTTCTGGACGTAACGCGGAAGGTACTACGAGGTAGTTGGCCCGAAGTGGCGAGAAGTTTTTCTTTAGGAGAACGCCGTTCCGCAAGAAAAACGACTCCAGTCCTCGTCTGAACACCTTTGGAACAACGGTGGCCTTGCCCTCGAGGTATTCCACAAGGCCCTTGAGTTCCGGATCGGCTCGCTGTCGTTCGGCGAAGTCATCAGCGGTTAAGGCTCCCAAGAAGTAATCGTCGTCCTGGTCTTCCTGGGGTGGCGGCTCGACGGGGGCGCGAGACAGGCAGTCGGCGTCAGAGTGCTTTCGTCCGGACTTGTAAACGACGGTAATGTCGAATTCTTGAAGTCTTAGACTCCATCTTGCGAGACGACCTGAAGGGTCCTTCAAGTTAGCTAGCCAACACAAGGCGTGGTGGTCGCTCACAACTTTGAAGGGCCTCCCGTAGAGATAGGGGCGGAACTTTGACGTAGCCCAGATGATGGCGAGGCACTCCTTTTCTGTTGTGGAATAGTTGGCCTCTGCCTTGGATAGCGACCGGCTAGCATAACTGATGACCCTTTCCAGTCCGTCCGTCCTCTGCACAAGAACGGCGCCGAGTCCTACACTGCTTGCGTCGGTGTGTACTTCTGTTTCGGCGTGTTCGTTGAAATGCGCAAGTAACGGAGGCGTCTGCAGGCGTCGTTTTAGTTCCCTGAAATACTTCCTCTTGCGGCGTTTCCCACTTGAACTCGACGTCGGTCCTGGTGAGGTTAGTGAGAGGCTCGGCGATGCGAGCGAAGTTTTTAACGAACCGCCGGTAATAGGCACACAGGCCGAGAAATCGACGCACGGCCTTCTTGTCGGCGGGTGGCGGGAATGTACCGATGGCGGCTGTCTTCTGCGGGTCGGGGCGTACTCCGAACTTGCTTATCACGTGGCCCAAGAACAAGAGCTCCTCGTATGCGAAGCGGCACTTTTCAGGCTTCAAGGTGAGGCCGGAGGTCTTGGTTGCTTCAAGTACTGCGGCAAGTCGCCGGAGGTGTTCGTCGAAGTTTGAAGCAAACACAATGACGTCGTCTAGGTACACCAGGCAAGTCTGCCCCTTCAATCCTGCCAGTACTGTATCCATAACCCGTTGGAAAGTCGCAGGCGCCGAGCAAAGACCGAATGGCATGACCTTGAACTCGAAGAGGCCGTCTGGTGTTATAAACGCGGTCTTCTCTCGGTCTTTCTCGTCGACTTCAATTTGCCAATAGCCGGTCTTGAGGTCCATCGACGAAAAGTACCTCGCGTTGTGGAGTCGATCAAGGGTGTCGTCAATCCGTGGGAGAGGGTACACGTCCTTCTTCGTTATTTTGTTCAGGCGGCGATAATCGACGCAGAAGCGTAGGGTTCCGTCCTTTTTCTTCACTAACACCACGGGTGACGCCCACGGGCTCTTTGAAGGCTGGATGATGTCGTCGCGTAGCATTTCGTCGACTTGGTTCTTTATGGTCTCGCGTTCCCGCGTTGAAACTCTGTACGGGCTCTGACGTAGTGGCCTGGCACTTTCGTCTGTTATGATGCGGTGTTGTGCGACTGGGGTCTGTCGAACTCTTGATGACGACGAAAAGCAGTCCTTGTATTGCAGGAGCAGGGTTTTCAGCTGTTCTTGTTTATGCGTCGGAAGGCTCGGATTGACGTCGAAAGTTAGTTGGTGAGCTTGGTTCGTCGTAGCATGTTCGGGAAACTCGGCAAGAGCGAGGGCGTCGCTGGCTTCCACAATTTCTTCGATGTAGGCGACCGTCGTGCCTTTGCTCACATGCTTGTATTCGTTGCTGAAGTTCGTGAGCATCACTGTTGCTTTCCCTTCACGCAACTCGGCGATGCCTCTTGCGACGCAAATCTGACGGTTTACAAGCAGGTGCTGATCGCCCTCGATGACGCCTTTGAAGTCTGTGGGTTTTTCGGTGCCGACGGAAATGATGACGCTGGAGAGAGGCGGAACGGCGACGTGCTCTTCCATCACGTTCAGTGCAGGGTTCACTGGCGTCGCGTGGGGCGGGAGCGCTTTTTCCGAGGTTAGTGTTATCGACTCAGACCTCAGGTCGATGACGGCGCCGTGGTCACTTAGGAAGTCCATTCCAAGTATCGCATCCCTGGAGCAGTGTTGTAGGATTACAAAGCTCGAAGGATACGTCCGGTTATTAATGGTGACTCTCGCCGCGCAGACTCCAATCGGCGTTATCAGGTGGCCTCCAGCTGCCCGGATTTCGGGTCCACTCCAAGCGGTCTTTACTTTCTTCAGCTTGGCGGCGAATGGCCCACTGACGACGGAATAGTCGGCCCCAGTGTCGACGAGAGCGGTGACGTTGTGGCCGTCGATGAGAACGTCGAGGTCGCTAGTCCGTCGCCTTGCGTTGCGGTTAGGTCGCGGCGTCGGATCACGGCTGCGTCGTTTTGTTGCGGTGCTTCCATGCTGCGTCGTCAGGTCTTGTTCGGTCCGCGAAGTTTCGTCGGCAGGGCTTCGTCTGCTTCGCGTCGTGTTCTGCAGGTCTCGTCGCGTTGTCGTCGTCGGCGGCCGCGGAGGATCTTCGGCATTTCGTCGTACAGCAACCGCACCTCCATCGGTTGCTGCCCTTAGTTTCCCGGATACGGGCTAGGCGACCGGCCCCGGTTTGGGCCAGTGTACTGCCGGCGGTGCGGTGACATGTAGCGGCCGGGCGACGGCGAGCGGGAAGGTCGTCGTTCTCGCCACTGTGCTCCGGCGAGGTAGTCGTCGATGTCGCGAGGCCGTTCGCCTGGCTGCGGACGCGGCGCGTTGACGGCGAATCCGCGTAGCCCCATCTGTCTGTACTGGCATCGGCGGTACGTGTGGCCGGCTTCTCCGCAATGGTAGCAGAGTGGACGGTTGTCGGGGGCTCGCCAGATGTCGGTCTTCCTCGGCGTGTACCGCTGGCCGGCAGGCGGGCGAGATGGCGGTGGGGGGTGGCGGCGGCGGCGTCTGGCGACGGTAGTGCTGCTGTGTGGCGTCCTGACCGGGGCGTGGAGAGGGTGCGTAGCGTCGGGCTGCAGCAGCGTAACTCAAGGCCTGCGGCTGGGGCTGTGGTTGTTCGGGAATTCCCAACGCTTGCTGGACTTCGTCACCAACAATGTCAGCGATTGAGTCGACTTGAGGCTGCGGCGAGGGTAAGAGCTTGCGCAGTTCCTCCCGAACGATCGCTCGGATCGTTTCGCGTAGGTCGTCGGAGCAGAGCGATTGAACGTCTGCGTACGCTGGCGTCGAGCGGCGATTGAATTGTCGGGTGCGCATCTCCAGCGTCTTTTCAATTGTCGTCGCTTCGGAGATGAATTCCTGGACAGTGCTCGGTGGGTTCCGCATCAGACCCGCGAACAGCTCCTGCTTTACTCCTCGCATGAGGAAGCGAACTTTCTTGTCTTCCGGCATTGCGGGGTCGGCGTGGCGGAAGAGTCTGGTCATCTCTTCTGTGAAGAGCACCACGTTTTCATTTGGCAGCTGTGAGCGGGTTTCAAACAGCGCTTCGGCCCTCTCCTTGCGGATGACGCTCGTGAAAGTAGCAAGGAACCTGGTGCGAAATATGTCCCACGTTGTCAGGGTTCGCTCTTGGTTCTCGAACCAGGTACGAGCGGCGTCTTGCAAGGCAAAGTACACATGTCTAAGCTTGTCTTCGCTGGTCCAGGCATTGAAAGCGGCGACTCGGTCGTATGCCTCGAGCCAGCTTTCCGGGTCTTCAAGTGCCGAACCACGGAAGGTCGGTGGTTCCTTGGGTTGCCGCAGCAGGATGGGCGCGGACGGCACAGGGGCTGTCATCGTCGCTGCGGTCGAGGTCAGGGTCTTGGTCTGCCGGGTCTTTTCAGGTAGAAGCCCGTACTCTGGCGGTAGACCTAGTTGCCTGCGGCTTGTTCGGTGCTCGGGGTTGTCGTCGACGTCTTCTTCACGACTGGCGCTGGGTTCACGGCTTGACGGGGGGCGTCCGGTACATGAAAGAAGCAGCACCTCCACCAGATGTCACGTGGGTGTGACGTCGACGAAGGCAGCAGGCGACGTGTCCGAGATGAAACTGTTTATTAGGCCGAACTTGTGGCCGGTAAAGGGAGAGTAAGATTACAGCAATACACGCTGGCACTGATAGCGGCGAACAGGGCGTCGGCCGTCGATTAACTGATCATCGTTGGAGCGCGCCGGCTTTTATACATCACGCGTCGAACATTCTAGGCTTATCACTGGTCGTCGCACAAGCTCTAGAATAATCTTGAGTGTTCGCTTGCTGTGCGCAATGTTAAGAAAACGATCTACTACAAACGTGAAGCTTCTCGAACACTGAGGCGCGATCTGCGCCAAGCGTTGCTCACAGTCTTTGCGGGGTTAAACAAAGCACTTCAAACTAACACGCGTGGCAATATGAAAAAAGAAAAGAAGTGCAGTCGCGGTCGAGGACAGACCCAAGGTACAATACACACAAAAGGTACAATGCAGTAGTACACGTAATAGAATAGGTACAATGCAAGCAAGAGCTATATACATTAGTACATCATAGTATAATCAATTTTGCCGCGGCCGCTGGATGAAACAGTTATTATAAAACAAGAAACGAGCGTTTTCTTTAGGTAAATTGATTCCGTAAGATAAAAGCTATGTGTCTAGAGTCTAAGTGAAAAGTTTCGTTATCCCGGCTTCAAACTTGCTCACATTGTCTACTGTCAGTAGTTCATGTGGCAGTGAGTTCCACTCCTCTATTGTTCTGGGGAAAAACGAATATTTATGTACATCTATTCGTGCTGAAATTGGTAGAATATGTTCTTGGTGGCTGCTTCTGACTGTTCGAGACATTCGCTGTTTTATATACTTCTGGGCGTTGAAATTAAACCAGTTACGCTGAATCAGATACAGAATTTTCAACCTAGCTATCTTCCTGCGTTGAGTAAGTAAAGGCAGGTTTAATTTGTTAATCATCTCAGTTACGGAATCAGTTGATCGATATTTTGATAAGATGAACCTTGCAGCTCTTCTTTGGATTTTTTCAATTTTTTTCTATCAGGTTGTTTTTAAAGGGGTCCCAGACGACGCTCGCGTACTCTAGTGTAGGACGAACAAGCGTTAAGTACGCCGTTAATTTAGTCTGTTCTGGAGCAAGTTTTAACTCTCGCCTCAAGTACCACAGCTTTTTTTCGGCCGAGGAGCATATGTTGTCCATATGCGTTTTCCAGTTTAAATCATTCGATATTGTAAGTCCGAGGTACTTAAAATGGTTTACACGGCTTAGAGCCTGGCCATCCATCTCGTATTCGAAGGAGTGTATATTTTTAATTTTATTGGTTATCGTTATATACGTAGTCTTACTGTAGTTTATTTTCATTTTCCATGTATCGCATCAATCACTAATAACTTTTAATGCAGAATTTAAAGCGATTTGATCACTGCGGCTGGATACAGTGGTGTAAATCAGGCAGTCGTCTGCAAAAAAGTCGAACTTTGATATTGGGGTTAATATGGTCAGCAATGTCATTTATATAACTGAGAAAAATAACAGGGCCTAGCACCGATCCCTGAGGGACTCCTGACGTTACAGGCAACAGTCGGGATTTCGCGTCATTTACCTGTACAAACTGTGTTCTTACTAAATATGATTTAATCCATTTGATAATATTGATGTTAACGCCAAGACTGAGCAATTTATCAAGAAGTTGAGGGTGCGGAACGCGGTCAAACGCTTTCGAGAAGTCTAGGCAGACAGCATCTAATTGACCTTTCTCATTTAATACGCTTGAAAAATCATGCATAGTTTCGATGAGCTGAGTAACTGTAGAGTTTTTGCCTGAAACCATGTTGGTTCGGAAGAAAAATATTAGCATTTTCAAAGTAATTAAACAAGCTTTTTGATATCACATGTTCCATAATCTTGCAGCACGTGGATGTAATTGAAATAGGTCTATAATTTCCAATGGTGTGTCTGTCACCGGATTTATGAATAGGAATAATTCTTGCAGTCAGCCAGTCAAAAGGTAGTTTATGCTGGTCTAATGACGCCTTAAAATTGATACAGAGATACTTAGTTACCCATTCTGCATATCGTTTCAAAAATTCATTTGGGATACCATCAGGGCCAGCCGATTTTTTAGTGTCAAGGTTAAGCAGTAACGCAAATATTCCCTCCTCTGTGAAAACAATGTCAGGCATAAGCAACATACCGTCGGTGCGAGTCTCAGCAATATTGCCACGCGCGTTTCTTTCACTGTGTTCCGTTTTCGCCCACAAAGACTATCAGCAGTACTCGGCGCAGACCGCGCCTCATTGTTCCAGAAGCTTCTCGCTTGTAGTAGATCGTTCTGTTAAGATTGCACGCAAGACGCTAACACTCAAGATTATTCCAGAGCGTGCGCGACGACTAGTGATAAGGCTAGAATGTTCGACGCGTGCGTTATAAAAGCCGGCGCGTTCCAGCGATGTACAGTTTGATCGACGGCCGACGCTTTGTTCGCCGCTATCACTGCCAGTGTGTAGTGCTGTAGCCTGACCTTCAGTTTTCCGGCCACAAGTTCGGCCTAATAAAGAGTTTCTTCTTTGACACGCCGACTGTATCCTTCGTCGACGTCACGACCACGTGACAATATCAGTGGACGTTGGCTCCGGTGGGAAGAACACAGAATGAAAGTATTCATTGTATTTTTCAGCAATTTCTTCACAATCGTTAGTAATATTGCCGTCGACACACACATACTGTATTTGTTCGCGATCAACCATGTTTTTTTTCACCTGATACTCACATAGGCACGCGACATCGTCTGATGATGAACGCTGTCCGTACACAAAACTGAAGCAAATCACACATCACGGCAACTTCCTGCGCGCGCCAACGCCAACGAATGAAAATATCCTTGCTTTACTGCCACTAATGAGCTCCGCAAGCCTGTGCAGCACCGGTGCGGATTGGACAGGATGCTCCACCGTGGAGAGAGAGAGAGAATAAACGTTTATTGTGAGCAAGCGCACTGTGCGCCCAAGGTGGGCGGCCTCCTTATTCCAACCGCGGGTCTTCGCCATGTCTCGCGCCCGTTGAAGAAGGCAAGAAGGCTTCGCTGATTCTTCAGGTCTGGGTCCGATAACTTGTCCTCTAACTGCTCTTCGGTTGTGTAGCGGTGCTAGGGTTTTGCCTCCATCCCCATACCACATGGCATACGGTGTCCGGGACATCACAGTACTTGCAAATGTACGAGTGCACAGTCGGTGAGGTGCGGTGACGTAGTGTGCCGTGAACGTGTTTGTTTGCAGCTTCCTGAGGGTTACTGCCTCTTCCCTAGTCAGGCTGGAGTGAGCTGGTGGATAAATTCTTTGACTAGCCTGTAGTGCTGCAAGACTTCGCTGTACTTTTTGGGTACATCTTCCTTCCTGCTTAGGTCATGGTCACAGGCAGGGCCGTAACCAGGGGGGGGGGGGTCGAGGGGGTTCTGACCCCCCCCCCCCCCGAAATTTTTTCATGCTTTACCTTTTCGGCTGATACTAAAATACTTAGACGCCTGCAGAGCGACCACCAGCTGCCAAAGTTTTTCACACACTGTAACTTTCTTGACATTCAAAGTGCTGATGCGGGCTAGTTGGTTTGAGTCACTTGTATTCATATTCGTAGCGCAAAAAAGAACCAGACGGAGACACAGAAGGAACACATATACAGGACGGGCGCTAGCGCCCGTCCTTCTGTGTCTCCGTCTGGTTCTTTTTTGTGCTACGAATATGAATACAAGTTTCCTGACATTGCTTTCCTCTTCTGCCTTTCCTCAAACCTTCCCTTTTACCAGAACACCTGAACGCTCCCCCCCCCCCCCCTCCACCCCGCGTCCACACGCCCTTTTTGTACAGCTTTGCACTTTACCCCTCCCCCACCTCGTTTTTTCGAGCCTCTCTCTTTTTTTCGTCTTTCACCGCGCAGCGGTTAAGATGCTTTCTGTACGGACCGCAAGTGTCGGCTTCGGGTTGTTGAGGCCTGTAGGACACCGAGAAAACATCGTGCCCGAAGCAGTGACCAGCCCAAGCTGAAGGAAGAAAATACTTTATACGCCGTATTCACATTTTTGCTCTCAGGGAACAGCCTTGGCGCTCGTCGGTCCGCCGGATTCCACCCCCCTCTTTATTCCACCGCATTCCACCGATCCTGCAACATTGGCCGGCGCATAATGAGTCCACCTGTACCTCACAGGTCAATGTCCAGTTGACGACCTAGGGCTTGGAGGTTGAATACTGACACCTGTGATGACTCTTTTTGAGGAACTGGCGGTGCGTTGAGTCCACTTTGCCGCAGCTTGACGGGATAAGGCCAGACTGGGGAGAGCACCTGCACGACGTCGAAGAGGCGACAACACAAGCTTGCGTAGCGCTATTGCCTCTCCCTTCATTCCGGAATGTTCGCTGAGAAGGGCGTGGGGAAGGAGACCGCGACAGGAGTCGGGGCAGAAGGTGTTGGTCGGGACCGGCAGGGAGGAGATTCTACGACTCCCAGTATGCTTCGCTCTTCAAAGGACGGAGCCATCGTGTTGGCGTTGCCTTCGGCAACACCAACACGACGTGCGCAAGTTTGCCAGGGAACGAAACCACCCAGCGGATATATATATATATATATATATATATATATATACTGACGCTCCCACGTTTAAATACAATATATACCCTATAAAGTGGACGAGGGGGATGACCGCCACCGTAGCTCAGTGGTAGAGCATCGGACGCGTGTTCGGTCCCTGCCGGTGGCAAGTTATCTTTTCGTCCACTTTTCTTTCTTCACGTTTACATTAAAATTACTTCTTATCTTTGTCTGTTAGTTCTCATTAATACTGTGTTTAACAAAGCAAACGAGCCCTTAAGTTTACACTTCTTCATATATATATATATATAGATCTATAATTCTTTAGCCGCCGCGGCCGGGGTTCGATCCCGCGACCTGCGAGTCAACAGCCGAGTGCCTTAGCCACTAGACCACCGTGGCGGGTAACACCTCAGTGGAGCATTCCGAAGACGCAGATCACAGAATGAACTTTTCACAAACTAAAGTCCTCGCCACCGAAACGAATCACCGTAGACAACTTCTACTAAAAGCCTGGCATCCAAGCTACTTCGAACACCCTTAACCACTCTCACGAAATTCTGCCTCGTCTGTACACACAAAGTATACGCGCCTCTACGCCGCGCACAAAGCAAAGGCCCCCACCACACAGTCCGGCACCAGAGATGTACTCTACTGGCTTTTCACAGGAAAGAAGAAACGTTTCATGTCAGGAGTGTACCACGGGAGTACAAGGACTAACGTCACAGCCTCAACAATGCATTTTTGGGGGGTCACGTCTATTAAGGGGATTCTAGCCGCTGTAAAGCGGGCAAGAGAAACATCATCCGCCGTTCTCGTCCGGTAGTCGAGGCAGTTGCAAACGTCTCTTCGGAGCCACTGGCCACTTCTGTGTGTGTGCACATCATTGCGGCAGCAAAATGAAAAGACACTCTGCAACAGCGAAACAAACGAGACTTGCGTCTTACTTCAAGAAAGTCCGAACAGATGAAGCGGACGCAGAAGAGCTGCCTCTTTCGGAGGACAAAGCTTCCCCTTCCTCAGCACAGGCGGAAAGCCAAGCGCGTCGGAACTTCTGTAGCGACTCAGGAGAATGCACCGGCCTACTTGAATCACCCGAGAACGAACACAAGCACGACACCCACACGTCGCCGGCAGATGATGTCGGCTGCCGTGCAACTCCAAGTGACCCATTTTCGACAATCAACGCTGCGCAAAGTGCCAGCAAGGTGAGTGGCATGGCACTTACACATTCTGGTTCACCTTCCGTCTTTGCGACAAGTGCAAACATTTTCGACTTGGGGCTGTTTGTCTCAAAGAGTAAGAATGTAAATGATCCAGCAACGTTGGAGAGGCTGCTGCTCAATCCGTGGACCCCTCCTGCTAACTATAACTATCCAGCCACTGGGAAAAGAAATCTGAAATTCCAACCTCACTGGGTAGATCGTTACCCATGGCTCGTTTATTCAGAGAAGCTTCAGGGAGCCCTATGCAAATACTGCGTAGTCTTCGCAGGCGAGTGTGCGGGAAAGGGAGATCACCAGCGCTTGGGCTCTTTTGTGACTAAGGAGTTCACCAATTACAAGAAAGCCATAGACGCCTTTACGAGCCATGCATCCAGCAGTTACCACGCCATGTCAACAACGCTGTCGGAGAACTTTTTAGCAGTCCGGTCCCGCTCACAGCATGACATCTTGACAGAACTTGACCACGGCCTTAAAAAGCAGGCGGAAGAAAACCGCAAGAACATGCTGCCAATAATCGAAACAATCATTTTCTGTGGCAGGCAAGAAGTGCCGCTTCGCGACACAGACGACTCTGGTCCTATAAATATTTCTGAAGTGCTGCCGTTGAAAAACGATGGAAATTTCCGGGCACTGCTTAGGATGCGGGCAAAATGTGGAGATACGGCCTTGAGAGCTCACATGAAAACATCTCCGGCGAATGCACTCTACACGAGCCCAAAAATTCAAAATGAATTGATCACCCTCTGTGGTAAAATTATACAACCTCTGTGGTAAAATTATACAAAGAAAGATAGTTGAAAATGTCAACTCAAGTTCGTGTTTTTCAGTCCTAGCTGACGAGGCGACTGATATATCTCGCGCTGCCAACATTTCCCTATGTGTAAGGTACGTCGAACACGACACGTTGGGAGTACCCGTACTGAAAGAAGATTTTGTGGACTTCGTTCCCGTGTACGACCTCACTGGCAAGGCACTGGCAAGGCACTGGCGAGCACAATCCTAAACAGCCTTAGGGGTCATGGCTTTGACCTGAATCTACTTTGCGGACAAGGATACGACGGCGCGGCATCAATGAGCGGCCACCTAAACGGTGTCCAGGCCTTCATTCGCCAAACCGCGCCCAAAGCGTTGTACGTGCATTGTAGCGCCCACTCACTAAACCTTGCGCTGCTTCACGCATGCAAACTCCCCAGCGTCCGCAACTGTTTGGGGACTGTATCGGCAACCTGTGCGTTTGTGAGAGCTTCGCCACAGAGGACGAACCAACTGCAAGACAAGGCAGAAGCTATAACACAAGAAAAAAGAAAATCAGTTCTCTCCTTTTGTCAGACAAGGTGGGTGAAGAGTCATGATGCCGTTCAGCGTTTTCTTGAGCTGTACGTGCCCATCGTCCAATTTCTCGAACATTTGGAGGATGACGCCGTGTCATCTGATACTTTATCAAAAGCGTCTCAGCTGCTCACTGCCATTACCAAGCCAGAGTTTGTTGTTTCACTTCAAATCTGCAGTGACCTCTTTTCTTTGACACTGCCACTTTGCAAGTTTCTTCAAAAAGTTGACTGCGACTTGTCACAAGCGTGCGATTACGTAGATAATGTTATGGACGTTCTTTCCAGAAAAAGGGCGAGTGCCGAAACAGAATTTAACAAGATATTTCAGAAGTCCGTCTCTTTGCTGAATATCACAAACGTTGAGATGGCCCTACCACGAATAACTGGAAGGCAGATGCAAAGAAGCAACGTACCGTCTGCTACTCCCGAAGAGTACTACCGGAGGAATGTGTATCTGCCTTTGCTGGCGGACTTCGAAAATCAATTAAGGTTGCCCATAAGAAGGTCCTGATTGGCCTTAACATGCTGCTGCCGAAATTCTGCGCATCGGCTAGCCTTTCTGCTGTTGATGACGCAGTTCAGTTTTACCTTGACGACATTCCTTCGGCTAATGCCATCGAAACCGAGTTCACACTGTGGTTGAGTAAGTGCTGCCAGATCGAAGAAAAGGATCGCCCAGCTTGCGCTTTACAGGCCTTAGCGATGTGCAACCGTGAGTTTTTTCCGAACATCCATAGACTGCTTTCCATCCTGGCGGCCCTACCCGTGTCGACGTCGACCCCGGAACGGACTTTTTTGACACTGAGAAGGCTGAAGAGTTACCTTCAGAATCGTATGAGCAACGAGAGATTGACCGGACTAGCGCTCCTCAGCGTCCATCGACAAATTGAAGTGACCCCGGAACAAGTTCTCACAGACTTTTGCAAGTTGCCTAGAAGGAAGAACTTTCTCGTTTGAACATGTCTCAGTGCTTCAAGAGTCGATTAAAAGCTAGCCCCAGCTACCCAAGCTGCAACCCTTCTATTTCGCGATTCTGAGGAACCTTCCCAGAAAACAGAATGTGCGAACGGTAACAAAAAAATCGGAGTGTCGGGCTACTCCTTCATTTGTTTGTACTCATTACATTCCGTTTTCGTACCGCGGTTACATTGTGTTATTTTATCAGGAGTCATTGGTGTTCACATGGGTTGGTATCGTCAAAAACAACCTTGCGACACACTTAACATCTGCACAAATATTGTGTCTGCACATCCAACAAAGTTCCAATAAAACGTAAATGATCTACCACCACCATTTGGCGTTCGCGATAAGTGCATGCATTCATCTACATCAAAAATCAACCAGCACTTGAAACTGCATCGACAAACACAGTTCGCTGACTGTGGGCAACTATTTCGCTGGCAGCTTCCAGTATATATATGCATGGTGCTCGGCAACCGCATGCATGACAAAGGCGGTATAGTGTTCGTTCATGAAACTGTGGTACCCCCGGCTTTGGTGGTGTTATAGTCCAAACCTTTATTTCTTGCGTTGGGTACTGTAGAAATTTGGGCTTGTTGGTGCATTGCGACGACTGAAAATAGCGCAGAAAAAACGGGGACACAAGAAGAGGACACACGACACAGTGACTCAGTGACTTCGAACTATTCACTCAGTGACTTCGTGCAAGACATTTACTCGAACACTACGTTGTTCTTGCGCTTTTGCGTTAGCTTTGAAGTCTAGTGAATGTGTTGTCCTTGTTCAGTTTCACTTCATAGTGTTCGATTGCGTCCTTCGACTGATCGCTGAAGCATATACCTTGCTTGCGCACCTTACTCGCTGTTCAGCTCATACATGTGTGTGAAGGGAGTGGTGTGCATGTGTATATTAACTGTAAGTTGTGCGCGACATATTTATGTCTCGGTTTGGAACGCAAGCAGCCGCACGTGCGGGCATATGGTCGTGCGGTAGCTACTGGCGTATCTTATTTGCGAATGCGTTGTTAATGCCCGATTCATACAAAATGTAGTCAAGAAAAAGTGAATGAGAGCAGTTAATTGACGCGAGATGAAGTGTATTCTTTAAAAAAATGTAGTAAACGTGTGTTTATATTACAACGGTGTCGTTTTATTTCCTTTTTTATTGTCTCCTTAATATTCTCAACCTTGCAATGTACTTGCCCATATTTTGCTGTGCTCCCATAAACGGTTTTCTTTTATGACGTTGTCAGAGCGTAAACAGCTGGGAGTGCGGTTTCTGCGTTGCTTTTAATTTGAACTTTTCTTTTTCATCATGCACTCCTATTAAAGCTTCCGCGGCACAGTACATACTTGTTTTCTGACCAGAAGTAGCATAGCCCCGAAATTTTGAAAGCGTATGTCAAAGTAACACAGTGTGTATATGGACCTGGGGCTCTCAGTTGAAACACATTAGGTGGGAAACGACGCCTTGAACCAACTGGCCCAACAACAAATTAACTCAGGAAACTGTGTTGTTTAATATTTATCTGAACAGTTGGGGCACGTGAGAAGGCTGCAAAATTAGGATGATCAGAAAAAAAAACTTTGCTCCAAGCGTGAAATTCACTCTTTCTTTTTATGTCGTACATTCAACGGTTCCAACTGTGCCCAGGTCTACCAGCAAACCGTTCTTTTAAAAAAAAATTATTTCTCTTTCGTTCGCGACACATTTACTCGAAATGCACGCACAACCTGTTATAAAGAGGCCAGCAAATTGAAAGGTATGTAGTACGCAATATTCAATATCGCTGAGCAGAGCTAGCCAAAAAGGCAAATTACCCTTTTGCAGTAAACTTTGCGCAGGCTACTGCAGAAACCAGTGTTCTCCGAGGGGGCGAATTCTTTGGGGCCAGCTCTTTGCAGCCATCCACGTAGAATGTCGTTCATTGACGTTTATCCCGCACGGAGCGCTAAGATAAACGAGATTACCTGATAACGTTCAGTTTCTGTACAGGTATACACTTCTTCGCATCTGCATAACGCGTTGGGAAAGCGACCAAGCACTCCTAAGACTGCAGTACTGCTACAGGTCCGGCCACGCTTCGCTTTTTTATTAATTAATTATGTTATCCACAGCACTGGCAGGCATCACGGGGGGGGGGGGGGGAAGTGACCAGAGGAAACGTACAAGCAAAAATAAAAGTACAGGTAGCAGGCGAGCATGGAAATCAACACAAGCATATAATGTAATTATCACTTTATTATCATAAAACTAACTTCTTTTCCTGTATTAGCACTGTACACTCAAAGCACAAATACGCAATATAGTTATAGAGATGAAAAGAAAGCGTCATTTGAGGTAATACTAACAACATCTTGAGGTAATGTATTCCAGACGTGAATCGTTTTCGGGAAAAGGGGCATCCTAAAGATTCTGTTCTGCATATATCTTGTTTCATTCATTTTATATGCGTCGTCAAGGCGTAAAGAAAGATACTCAGGTCGTGAAAAATACACTACATGATATATGCCAGATCTAGGGTGGTGTATATTATGAAAGAATTTCAGACGAAGCTTCTCTATTCGTTCCTGACGAAACTGAAGGCCGAGCTTATGCTTGGATGCTGACACACTACATCCTCGCTTATTCTAGTAAAACTTGTTCTTGGCCTAGTGTGTTAGACATGCTTGAAATCAAAAGGTTGCGCGAAAATAAGACACGTTCACAAGGGAGGGCACAGGGACAAGCGCAAGCTCACACTACTTTATTCATGGGTGTAGCCACTGGATATAAAGGAAATAGAAACACTAAGGTCACGTGTGCATACGCCAAGAAAGTTACGAGAATCACTCATGCGCAGCCAGAAACCCCCCTCTCTCCACTATACAGGCCGACAGAAGGATCACTAACACATGAAGATGCCTTCTGCGATATAGCAAAAGCTTCGAGGACCAACCGTGCGTTCATATTCCCACTTCTACCGATAATCTTAATCTCATTCAATCGAGGATCACACGTACGTGCACGTATTGCAATGCTCAGCTAAATTAGTCCTTTCCTTTTTCTTTACTTTTAGCAGGTGCTCCCTCGCTCAGTCATTTATGCAGCGCCCCGTTTGGCCTATGTAGACCTTTCCGCAGCTAAGTGGAATTTCATATACCACTCCGACTGCGCACTTGACGAACATGCAGCACCTTGCGACATGCCTTTTGTCGCAAGGTGCTGTCTTCTTCCCACTAATGCGGGAGCAAACAACGGAGAGCTTCTTTGGGGCCGAAAGAACAATCGGAACCCCATATTTCTCAGCGACCTTCTTGAGGGAGTGCGACACTCGGTGCACATAAGGCAGAACTTCGGGCCGCGTCACACGCTGTGCACTGTCGGCTGCTGCTACATTTCTTGTGCCCTGAAGCTTTTGTAGCAGGGACTCGGCTACTGCGACAATGACCGAGCGAGGATACCCAGCTTCTGCTAGTCTGCCAATCTGCGCAGAAAAACTGTCACGCATCTTGTGATCACACGACTTTTTGAGTGAAGATTCAAGGCACATTCGAAGGCATTTCTTCGAAGGAAGCGGAGAGATTGAGAACCCTTCCTTGTTACATATTCGATATGTCGGTGCCATGAAAGGTCAGGGCTAAAATACATTCCGTGATATTTATATTCAGCTACTGATGAGTGTTGAGTGCCTTGTATATTAAAATCATTATTATTTGTAGTCTTATTCCTACTGAAAGACATATGCAGAATTTTTTTTTGTAAATTGACAGTCATGCGCCACATTTTACACCAGTTTGTAATCATGTTGAAGTCATCCTGGAGCGCACATCGATCATTATTAGTTTGAATAAGGCGGTATAAGATGCAGTCGTCAGCGAAAAATTGCACATGAGACGAGATTCCGGTAGTTATGCCATTCATAATAAGTAAAAACAAAAGTGGGCCCAAGACGCTGCCTTGAGGCACACCAGATGACACCACCAACTCGCCTGATTGAGCTTGACCAATCACAACCCTTTGCCGTCCGTTATTTATATATTGTCCAATCCAGTTAATGACAGTAGGGTCAATGTTGAACCATGACAACTTTTCAACCAGCAAAGAGTGAGGTACCACATAAAAGGCTTTCTTAAAATATGAATATACAGTCAATATAATAACCTTTGTCAAGCGCACCGGCTACATCATGGACGAACCTAGTTAATTGGGTTACGCAAGAAAGACCACGTCGTAAACCGTGTTGCCTGGGACTTCGTAATAAAAAGGTAGTTAGGTGACGCATATTGTCACTGGGAAAGACATGCTCGAATATCTGGCAAGCAACTGGTCAACGGGATCGGGCGATAGCTTTGTGCACGGCACCGTGATGCACATTTGTGCACTGGTGTGACGTTGGCTGTCTTACAGACATCTGGTGAAACGCTTTCGTGTAAAGATTTGCGAACAATAACGCTTAGATATTTTGAAAGTGCATGTGCATAAGAGGAAAATAGCACGCATGACAAGTCATTGGAACCGGTTGCTTTAGATGAGTAAAGCCGTTACAGGAGGGTTGGTTTGTATACCTCGCTGATCGATTAAGATAGGACACATGGAATCAAATACAGGGGTAACTCCATCAGTGTTCAGTTGGTTGTCTCTATCCGGATCAGAAAACAATGAACTGAAGTAAGAATGAAATGGCCTGCTTTTTTCAGGATCCTCGTTCATGATCATATAATCGTGAACGAGAGATGGGATCGCTGTGCTATCTTCAGCATTCGTTTTGATGAATCGCCACAATTCTTTGGGCCTCTTCTGTATCCGCAAGAGAAAGGTTTCGAAGTGTTTTGGCTAGCTTTAGCGCAATATTGGCCTTTGTTGTAATTTGTTTTAGTTTACTAAAGCTTGTCACTAGGGCTAGTTGTTAACTCTTCATATTGTAAGTATTTAGCGCAACTTGGTAATGCCTCAAAACACTCAAACATTCATACACGCTTCCACCACACGCGTTCAACGTGTGTGGAGTGTGTTGCTTGAGTGGAAGCGTGTGTGAGTGTGAATGTTTTGAGTGATGTTTTAGTTCATCTGCGCATTGTGATGTAGGGTTCTTTTTTTGTACGCTGCGTAGGTAACTGTTCTTTCCAGTACAATTGTGCACGCTTCCTTGTCGTACGCCACGGCTTGCTTTTGCTCCGCCGTGGCGTCAGTACCCATGACGGAACATATATTACTCACGCAGTTGAAGTTGTGACGTTCAATTAACGCTCAATGCGCGCGCACACAAAGCGCTCGGAAGGTATATGGCGGTGAGAGGTCACGGGAAGCGAGTATAAGCCAATCGCATCGGCGGTGGCGCGCGAGAAACAGATGCGGTCGTCTAAAATAATTTCGATGATTATGAAGCGAACGTTCTTTTTTTTTTTTTTTGCGTCTTGTGTCGCGTCGCAGGCTCTGTAGGCGCCGTGATTTGACGCGGCTCTCGAAGGCGGTTTAAGCGCTCGTTTTTGACAGTTGAATTTCACTGAGTCGGACATGGGTTCATTCCACGCACAGCATATCTCTGCTGGCTAACTTGCGGGCATAGATAAGGGATACTGTCACCTCAAGAAAGTTGAGACCGCAGAGAGATACAGAACAAGAGAAGAACGCACACGTGCCGGCCGCCCTTATCGCGGGGATATGTATCGCTTTTTCGCTGTTATCGTTCGAAGTGAAACGTGTGAGCGCCTGTTCTGCCACCCAAGTTGCAGTCATGTAGTACATGCTTGCAGCCGTGAATATTGATCTCATTCTTGAAATAGCAGACCGCAGGAGAAGTGGAGTGACCGCAAGCGGTAAATCGCTCGATCCGCGCACAGAACATACGTTGGCATGCAAGTGCTGGACATTTTGTGTGGTTGACCGAGGGTCCTCTCCGTAGCCACGTTGTCGCCGCTTTCTCGGTGTTTCCGCAACATACAAGGTGAGAAACTTGTATTATCTAGCCGCTATTAGCATAACAGAAGCCTTAATTCGAAGCCACGTGAAATCAGTAATACATCCCCTGCTGAAGCTACTGCAAAGGCTACGAAGTTCAATGATTACTTTGTTTCAGTATTTACACGAGACAACGGTGAAAAACCCGACCTCAGTTATCTTCCAAGTAACACGGCAAAGCTAGACGACTTAATCCTAACTCAATCGGGCATTTTCTGCCTATTACTTGAAATTGACTCTAAAAAATCCTGTGGTCCCGACAATGGAATGGATTCCATACGCATGGATGTTGCATGGATTCCATACGAATGGAATCCATTGCATGGATTCCATTCGTATGGAATCCATGCAACAAGCAATGTCCTCAACTATCTCAGAATTGAAGACTGAGCAGCGCACCGTTAGCGATGCTGTAACCAACATCAAGGAAAGACTAGAGATGGTGGAAAGTAGAACTGCTGTGCTCGATCAATGGCAGACAGATGTTCGTGCGTTAGAACAGTCGATCAAATGTACTGAAAAAGAAATGGCCTTGCTTCAATCGAGACTAGATGACGCGGAAGACCGCGCTCGACGTGATAACCTCGTGTTCTATGGCATATCCGATATGGCAACAGAAAATGCTCAGCTATCCGAGCAAAAGGTATTAGAAACTATAGACGGGCTTCTAAAAGTTGTTGTACCAGGTGAAAGCATATCCCGCGCACACCGAATCGGACGCTATAACCCATCTAAATCCCGGCCACTAATAGTAAAGTTCACCAATAGTAAAATAAAAGAGCAAATTCTTTCGAAGAGTCACATGCTCAAGGGCAGTAATGTAGCAGTTAGCGAGGATTTCTGCCCAAAGACCCGCAACTTACGGAAGAAATTGAATGACTTTGGCAAACCATTTAAACTCAGATATAAGAAATTACTGGTCGACGGGAAATGCTATCAATATAACGAGGTTGAAGATAGTGTTTACGAAGTTCTTCCGTCAACGAGCGCAGTTCTGCCATCAACGAGCGCAATCAGAGAACGAAGCCTATCGCCTCGTTCACTTCGCTCAGGTCGCCTTCGTGCCACGGGAAAGAAATAGCTAAACGAGAGGGGTGGTGGCCATACATCAACTGTCTCGATACTATACGCCAACATACGTAGCATTGTACCAAAGAGAGATGAGTTAAGCAGCGTAATTAGCGATACAAACGCAAACATAATAGCGTTAACCGAAACGTGGTTAACTAATAAAATAACTAACTCGGAGCTTATTTATTGTGATCGCAAATATATTATTTACCGCAACGACCGAACAAACCGAACTGGTGGTGGTGTTTTGTTAGCAATAGACGAAAATATAAATTCATTTTGTGTGCCCCTAATTACAGACTTAGAGTTATTGTTGTGTTGTATTACTGTCAACCACAAGAAACTGATTATCGGTGTTTGTTACCGTCCTCCGAATTGTCCGAATTCGTTCTGCGACAACCTACATGATTGTTTGAACCAAATTAAAGTTCGTTTTCCCGGTGCAGAAATCATACTAATGGGTGATTTCAATTTCTCGCACATTAACTGGACATGCGAATCCCCATTTTCACAGCCCTCTTGCACGCAATCTGAGCATTTTATCAGCTTATGTTCGGATTTTGGTCTTTTTCAGGCAGTCACTTTACCAACACGTGTCACTAATAATACTTCATCGCTTCTCGACCTCGTACTAACATCAGCAGTTGATATCACTTCGTCGATAACACATCTACCGGGTTTAAGTGATCACGACACCTTGCACTTCACGCTAACAATAGCACGACCTTCCCGACGCAACAGTTCGAAATTCATCAGAGATTACAAGAAAGGAAACTACACAGCTATAAACGCCGAACTGCTCATTTTCATGGAAGATTTCGTATCTCACTATCTTGAACGCACAGTTGAAGCGAACTGGAGCATATTTAAGAAAAAAATTCAGGAAACTATCAAACGATATATTCCCCTACGACGTGTGCGCAGTAGCAGCTCAGCTCCGTGGTTTAATATTCAGCTTAATCGACTAAATAACAAGAAAAAAGCGACTATACCGTAATGCTAAAAAAGCTAACACTCTGGATCGCTGGTCCTTGTACAAAGAAGCTGTTGCACATTACTTGCCCATACAAAGAACAACCAAATTCACATTTTATAACACCACTCTTCCTAACATACTTAAAACAAACCCGAAACGATTTTGGAGTATTATTAAGCAAAAAGATGGAAACAAAATATCGCTTACTACACCGTCTGGTGCTTCAGTGCCTGATAATGACTGCGCAGCTACACTAAACGACACATTCGTAAATACCTTTTCACGCACATTAATCGATGATTATCCCCTCCTTCATCAATATAACCACTCTCCCATGGAACCCATTACATTTGATTCTTCTGGTATTCGCGCCATAATCAACAAATTAAAACTCTCTTCTTCTTGTGGCGTCGACGAAATAAACTCTCAATTTCTTAAGAACACAAAGGAATACTCTTCTATCATATTAGAACGCATTTTCACCCAATCGCTTAATACGGGATTACTACCAGTGGATTGGAAAACTGGAAAAGTCATTCCGATTCATAAATCCGGTGATACGTCAAACCCGCGTAATTATAGACCAATATCACTTACATCCGTATCATGTAAAATAATGGAACATGTCATATACTCACACCTTGCACGTTTTCTTGAGGATAACAATTTTTTTACTCCGTTTCAGCATGGATTTCGTAAAAAATTTTCATGTGATACTCAACTCCTACTGTTCACTAACGATTTGCATAATAATGTTGACTCTGGCTTCCTTACTGACTGTGTGTTCCTTGATTTTGCTAAGGCTTTTGACAAAGTAAACCACTGCCTACTCTTACATAAACTACAAATACTTAACATCGACCCTGCTATAATTAAATGGATTGAAGCCTTCTTGACTAACCGCGTTCAGTTCGTTTCTGCAAACGACACAGTTTCACCTGCGACACATGTCTTGTCTGGAGTGCCACAAGGGTCCGTACTAGGACCTTTATTATTCCTAATTTACATAAATGACTTGCCGACTAACATCCTCTCACATATTTCTTTGTTTGCAGATGATTGCGTAATCTACCGTAAAATAACTAGCACCACTGACTTCGCCATTCTTCAGAATGACTTGAACACTGTGCATGAGTGGTGCCGTACTTGGCACATGGAATTAAACATAAGTAAATGCAAAGCTCTGCGAATTTCTCGTACTACTATGGTGGATCCTGCCTATCTCATAAATAACAAACCATTAGAATCAGTAACATCATACAAGTACTTAGGTATACATATAACCAACAACTTATCTTGGCATAAACACATTGAACATATCACAACTAAAGCAAACCGTACTCTAGGTTACCTTCGCAGAAACTTTCACGCATTACCATCCGGTTCGAAACTGCTCTTATACACCACATACGTCCGCCCACAGCTTGAGTACGCGTCAGCGTTGTGGGACCCCCACCTTATTACATTAACCCAACGCATAGAGGCGATACAAAACCGCGCTGCCCGTTTCGTCTTATCTAATTACCATAGAACATCCAGCGTAACCACCATGAAAGCATCATTACAACTTCCTTTACTTGCTGTTCGCAGGAAACATTCCCGTCTCTGTCTTTATCATAAAATTTACTATCATAACCCACACATGTCTTCACTGCTGATACATGCCCCATCTTTCATATCAGCGCGTCTCGACCATCGTCAGAAAGTTCAGGTGCCCAAGAGTAACACAATTACCCATTCATTGTCATTTTTGCCCAAGACTGCTCGGGAATGGAACCAGCTTCCTGGCTCTATGACAAGCATTCAGGACCCCGTACATTTTAAAAATGCCTTGCTAACTAATTAAATACCTACATTTAGCCTTTGTGAAATTTTCTTTGTTGTACTACCGCGAATCACCTTGTATTTTTACTGTGTGTATTATTGTACTTATGTGCTTTTTAGGTTATATGTTGTGCAACCCTTGTCAAGTTCAATATTATTTTTTGCCTATTATACATGCATATGTGATAGCCCCTCCCCTCTGTAATGTACCTTGTACCTTGAGGGTAAAAATAAAATAAAATAAAATAAAATAAAAATATTCCAAATGCATTTCTGAAACGATACGCAGAATGGATGTCAAAGTTCTCACTGATTATATATAACAAATCATTAGAAACTGGCGAAATCCCGGAGAAATGGAAAACAGCCAAGGTTATTCCTGTCCATAAGTCCGGCGACCTTACCAACACATCCAACTACCGACCAATCTCGCTTACTTGTACGGCCGGAAAAATCCTTGAACATCTAATCCTGAAACACGTTGTATCATTTGTAGAAAAAAAACAACTTAATTGTCCCCGAATCAGCATGGCTTTCGGAAAGGACTATCCATAACTACACAACTGATTGAGACAATCCACGACTTAGCGCTTACAATGGACAAATGTGGCCAAACGGATATAATTTTCTTGGACTTATCCAAAGCATTCGACCGGGTTTCCCATCCTAAGTTACTTCAGAAACTTACCCTCTATCTCGGCGAGAACAACATCACCAAGTGAATAAAAAGCTATCTTTCAGGACGACGTCAATGTGTTTACTACAAAGACCACTCCTCGGATTACGGCGATGTGCTGTCTGGCGTTCCACAAGGTGCCGCTTCAGCTCCTATGCTTTTTCTTCTTTTTATTAATGATTTGCACATCAATAGTAACGCAACAGT
>JALIZH010008719.1:0-10816 GCA_030522465.1 Rhipicephalus appendiculatus | reverse complement strand
ATTGTGATTCGTCTGCGTTCCATCCCCATACCCTCAAACGTCGATGTCTTGCTCTATCTTTGCACGTCACATAAAAAAGTTCTTCCTGTTAGAACAACGCTGTCCATTCGTAGGTCTTGCTTTGTGATTAACAAATGCCACCATACTGTGCTTGGATTAGATGACTTCCTGATGTTTAACACCTTCCAAAAAAAAGTGAATCACTGCCCTCATTTTCTCCCTAGTGCAGGTTGATGATGGGGCTGTCATTCTTAACGTCCCTGTTACACTCTTAACAACTAAAGTGGGGCATAAGAGTGACATGTTCCATAGAAGTGTTGCAGATGACACTAATTCAGCTGGATACTAGCAGTGTTAACAAACCCTAGTGCAAGAGATAACAAAAGTTGATTTACTTTTTGACGTCCCCTCGTATATATAGTCAGCTTATGACAATTAATTTTTTATTTATGCAAATGATCCTTTTCTTACCATTTAATTGTCGTTTTAGCACGCTGTAGGCAGTTTACGCATGTAGTGCCTTTTGGAGGTTCTGTGCTATGTCACGACACTTATAGTTACACATTCAATCGCTTATGGTGCTAAAAAATAAACATCTTCAAAAAATTGTGTTCGCTTATTTTTGTCATTGGACAGGAACTCTGGTAACTTCCATCAGAACTTCAGTCACGAACTTCAGGTGTCGATATAGTTGACATGTAGTCAGAGGTCCTGGCACACTTTCACAATATATTTTGAGCAAACATTTTTGGACTTTACATATCATTTACTGTTTACAGTAAACTTGAAACTGCCCTGCTGGAACTATCACGATGTCAAGCATGTGGTGTGTTTAAGAACTACATTATGAAAAGCTTTATTGCACTTTACAGCGACCTTTATTAAAGCTATCTTGCCTGCTTGAGATCCTTCTCAATTTAAGAGTACGGCCAAGTGTGGTGTACGCCCTTCTGTAATATAATGTAGCGCAGAAGTGCATTTACATTCGGCCGTTCTCCTAAAGCAATAATAATCTTATGGGCAAGATGAATCAACAACACTTCAATGACCAATCGCTGACAAAACATTGGTAACAGGTATGTAGGACGCTTTCAAAACAGTGTAACAACTTTCAATTTAATGTTTCTTTAGCGTCTATTGAACGTTATAAAGGAACTTTCAATTGGTTAACGGACGCCAATAGTCGACTAAATGTTTGTTGCTGGTACGTAGCACGTTTAAAAACAATCTAACAACCTTCAATTTAACGTTCCTTTAGCGTCTATTGAAAGTTATTAAGGAAATTTCTATTGGTTATCGGTGACCAATAGTCGACGGATTGTTGGTAGCTGGTATATAGGACGGTCTATTGACTTTCAATTTACCGTCGGTACGTTCCATCGACTTTTCCCAATAAAATGTCTATTGACGGTTGGTACAAATTTTTGTAAGGGTTCAGAATGCGCTTTTATATGTACTACACACATTCGTTTCCATGCAACCTAAGTAGCTATTTTCTGGCTCCCAGTGTGTTAACGCAATTCTTGTGAGGAAATTCGTTTCCGATGCAGAATCAAACATTGGACACACGGGGAAAAAAAAACACGCATTTCAGCCAAAAACACGGGCAGAAAAGCAGAGAGCAAGAAAAGCGCAGGCACGTACGAGGCAGAGAGTGCGCATGTGCCGCCTCCCGAAGCTGATCGCCACTGCATGGTAGGTGCGCTGGACTCTAGAGAGAGGAATTTGGCCGACATCGCTAGTTGCGCGTATCAAGCGTATCGGATATCGCCGATCGCGACTTGGGGCGCTGAGCATGCTGGACTATATCGAGACCTTAAATGGTCATCTAAGAGCTCCTGGATCGCCAATTTATATATATATATATATATATATATATATATATATATATATATATATATATATATATATATATATATATATATATATATTTTTTTTTTTTTCAAGCGAATATTCCTGGCTAACTGGTTAAAATATATGAAAGAAAGTCACAGTGAAAAACATAACAATATTTGTTCTGAGCTTTCGGCCGGGGACCGGCCTTTATCAAAGATGCCAATGGTACATGGAGTTCGGGTTTAAATACAGATTCCCGCGTTACATACACAGATACACATGCGGTCGCGATTCGTTGGCACGGGACAAGGGGAGGGACCAGAAGAACAACAACAGCAAGAAAGGTCAGGGGGAGAGGGTCAGACATGCGTACAAGGCCGCAATTTGTTGGAACTTAACAAGAGGCGGGGCCAGAACACACAAAAAAAACAATCAGTAAATAACAAATAAATGGGATTAAGAAACGAGGCTACGTGTGCGATCCAAAAAAAAAAAAAAAGTAACACTGGTAAGGACGCGATTACCCGGCTAAAAGGGGATATCCATTCGCTTCGGGACGAAAGGGGAAAATGGTCACGGACGCCGGATGTCAACGCACAGTGCGTGTTTCTTTGTTCAGCATGTTATCTTCTAAAAGTGCGTCAAAGTCGTTAAGTGCGTGCCCACCCGTGCAGAGTGCGCATGCAAACCAACTGACCGACACCAATACCTCCACTTTGGCAGCAACCATGTCAAGCACTGTAAACTCGGCATACCATACAGCCAGTCTCTTCGGTTTAGGCGTATATGTTCTGATCAGGCTGACTTCACCTCCAACTGTCAACAACTAAGCAACGACCTCACACGACAACTATACCCGCAGTCTGTCATCAACGACGCTAGTAAGAAATCTGAAAAGCAGGACCGCCGCCATTTGATCAAAAAACACAAAGTCGGACCGCGAGAACACTACTCCCAATCTTATTCTAACATATTCAGCCTCTCCCCCTAACACAAACTGCATCCTCAAAAGCAGGGGCGTAGCCAGAAATTTTTTTCGGGGGGGGCACCACCTTGATTTCGGGTGGGGCACCTCCTTGAAATGGTCATTTTTCGCTCTGCATATCATGGCGAAAAAAAAATTTCGGGGGGGGGGGGGGTGGGGCACGTGCCTGGTGTGCCACGCCCTGGCTACGCCACTGCTCAAAAGGCACCACAACATTCTGCTTGAAAGCGACAAGTAACGATGTGTTTTGCCGGAACCTCCACGCGTTGTCTACAGACGGGCGAGGAACATTAGAGATATTGTAACGTCCTCTAAAATCAACGCTCTTGAATTCACAGGCAGCGGCCCCTGCGACAAACCTAGGTGAAAACTCTGTCCAATGATGAACAAAGTGTCCACCGTCACAAATACCGCTTCATCATTTTCTTATCAGATAAGGGGCAACTTCAACTGCGACAGCGCAAACGTCATCTACCTTCTCGAATGCACCTTATGCCATGCCCAGTACCTATAGGTCAAACTGAGACTGCGTTCAGGATGAGAATCAACAACCACAGAGCACACGTAAAGGCCCTACCGCACCTTCCTCTCTCCAAACATGTTAATAATCTGGGCCACCCCTTCCACACCTTTTCTGCGGTGTTGCTTCAATCCCATTACAAAACACATTATGACAGGGAGGCTCGTGAATCGTACCTCATCCACAAGTTCAACAGTGTCTCTGGTGGCATAAATGAAAGCTTAGGCCGACTATCGTGCTTAGCCTACAACGAACCTGAAAAAATCGAATTCCGCAGGCAGCTAGGTGATCGAGGCCTCGAAAGTTCCTTCATTGGCATTATTTTCTTCATTTTCTTCATTTTATTGTCATTCCTGTGTGAAAGAACGTGCGTGCTCCTTCCTCCGTGCACAGATTCCTATCAGATGATGTAACCGTGTAGGCCTTGGGCGTTCGCTTTGACATAGGTTGTTGTTTTGTTGCTTTGTATGTGTGCATATGTAAATATGTATATATATGTATATATGCATGGAAAGTTTAATTTGCTGAAAAAAATGTCTCGTGTACTCACGCATGCCGCCTATCCTACATCTGTTCACGATATTGTACACCGGCGAGCCGCTTCCTTGACTTTGCGGGCGGTCTGTGATGATTGCCGCCAGCGCCTGCAAAGCCTCCGAGGAGAGCGGTCGACTTCAATAGCCACACCGAACCCCATCCCCTCAGGCGCACGGGTGGGCACGCACTTAACGACTTTTGACGCACTTTTAGAAGATAACATGCTGAACAAAGAAACACGCACTGTGCGTTGACATCCGGCGTCCGTGACCATTTTCCCCTTTCGTCCCGGGAAGCGAATGGATATCCCCTTTTAGCCGGGTAATCGCGTCCTTACCATTGTTACTTGTTTTTTTCTTTTTTTTCCTTGGATCGCACATGTAGCCTCGTTTCTTGAGCCCTTTTATTTGTTATTTATTGATTGTTTGTTTGTGTGTTCTGGCCCCGCCTCTTGTTAAGTTCCAACAAATTGCGGCCTTGTACGCATGTCTGACCCTCTCCCCCTGACCTTTCTTGCTGTTGTTGTTCTTCTGGTCCCTCCCCTTGTCCCGTGCCAACGAATCGCGACGGCATATGTATCTGTGTATGTAACGCGGGAATCTGTATTTAAACCCGAACTCCATGTACCATTGGCATCTCTGATAAAGGCTGGTCGCCGGCCGAAAGCTCAGAACAAATGTGGTTATGTTTTTCACTGTGACTTTCTTTCATATATATATATACGGTCAAGTAGAGACGCGTATGAAGTGATTTACTTGAAGTTTCGACCGCGGGTGCGGCCGAAACGTGAAGTAAATCGCTGCGTCCGCGTGTCGACCCGGACCGAGAATCACCATATATATATATATATATATATATATATATATATATATATATATATATATTGTGAGGAATCAGACAAGAGACAACGCCCTTGCTACGGGCCGGCTGTTCTTTATCTGCCCTTCTTCCTTCTCTTTCTCCCACTAGCTGGCCTCGTGCTAGCCGAGCCCGAGCCCCGCGGCCGCTCTTAGTCATCACACTCGGCCATGACTGCAAGCATTGTCGGCGGAGCTGTCGACAACGTTTCTGGTGGGCGATGCTGGCTGTATCGCGGTGGTCGGTCGCGGCCACGCCGCCACTTGGCTCGTTCATCTGCCGTACGTATGTCTGGTGGACGGCTCTGGCTACGTCGGAGTGGCCTGGCTCGTCGATGCTGGAATTTCTGGTCCGTCCAGCACTCACGAGCTCCGATAGCGTTCACGGTCGCCACCCAGTTTTCGGCGTCGTTCTCAAAGCCGTGGAACTCCGTTCACTCGCCGGCAGAGGGCGATGTTGGGATGGCCGGCGAAAATCTAGATAGTGTCAACGCGAAGCCGCCCAGTTGGTGCGAGAGCTGCGTGAGGCCCCACCGGAGCTCTCTGCGGTTCTCTGGTGAGCTGGACTCAAGGTCCCGTGAGGCGGCGGCATCTAACATGGCGTTGGCGGATGTCAATGCCGGCAGGGCGGCAGGATACACCGCAGAGCTCGACGCTGTCAAGGCGTTAACCGTGGCGCGGAGTCGCTCGATGGTACGGGAAAGCGCGGAGGCGCTTTCGGGCGATCCGCACGCGGAGCCAGTGGTGACGTTTGAGGCGTAGGAGTTGATCAGTGTACTCCCTGAGGCGGTACTCTTGTCCGAGGGAGCTTGGACAGCCCCCGTGAGCGGCTCAGGTGTCAGTGGAGTACCGAGGGAGACGGTCTCACGACGGGAAACGCGAACGGCATTCCCAGGAAACGGCAGGCCGTGCACTGTCTTGGTGGCGTCGGGGTGCGCCAAGGAAGCCTGAACGGCGTCCCTTGGATGCTCACCCGTTAGGAGAGTGTTGGGCACGGGATCCGCGTCAGGGGAAGCGTACTTGACGTTCCCTAAACGACGGGGAGCCCGTGTGCCTTCTCAGACGAAGGTGGTAGTAAGGTTCCCGTCAGGTCGCACCCTGGAACAACCGAAGAGGCATTGACGCCGTCCGCGGATGATTCCATGGGCATGTCCAGCAGCGGTCGGGTCGTGGAGTCCATGATAGGGGAAGCGTGGACGGCGTTCCTGGATGGAGGGACCCGCGCTGCCGACGACCCGCGAGGACACGTACAGGTGGCTTCAGCGGTACGGTTCAGTTGTCAGACTGCGCCATTGTGAGGAATCAGACAAGAGACAACGCCCTTGCTACGGGCCGGCTGTTCTTTATCTGCCCTTCTTCCTTCTCTTTCTCCCACTAGCTGGCCTCGTGCTAGCCGAGCCCGAGCCCCGCGGCCGCTCTTAGTCATCACAATATATATATATATATATATATATATATATATATATATATATATATAGACGATTTTCCGCAGCGGCGCACGGGCGCTGCCATGTTTGATCACGTGACCGTAACTGGCCTTCCCCCAGCCAGTTGCCCAGCCAACGCATTGGGTACACTGGGCCAGCGAAGCGGCCGTGGCCGTAAGCGCCAGCAGCTGGGGTTAGAATCCAACATGGCAGCAACCATGCAGACGCGACCACCTGCTTCGATCCGAAATCGCGCTTGCCACTCACCCACTGTCTTCACAGCAATAAATAAATGGTGAAATCGGATATCACTTCATGTCATCTCACGCTAGGGACAAAGCATCAGGTATGTTCTGTCTGTATTATTGAGATTAGCTGTGTTTTTTAGCCATGCCTGCTAAGCCTCGTCTCTGAGAATTTGAGAATGAATCTTGTAAACACTGCAAAGTACCGACGAATACATTGCTCTCGAAGCTTCAGGACGTAAATATAAAGCAAATAAATGCGTACGTTGCGAACTTACGGGCCACACAGCGCAGGACGACAACGTGATATGTTCGATGCGGAAGGAAACTGCATGCACAGGTGCCGCCATGTTGACCTTCCGGCGCTGCCGTCTGCTCGCTTTCACTCGCGTGCGCGCAGACGGACGCCGAGCAGACGACGCGACACGGATGGAAACATATTGAACAGCGCTGCCAAAGGCCACGGCATGGAAACGGCCGTGGGGGACCATGGTGGGGACGGCCACGGTGCGGTGGTGTCGCCATCTAGTTTTGATTAAACAAACCAGCTGCGGAAAATCGTCTATATACACGCACGAAATTACTCCCGTGCATTACTACCAATAGAGTCAGAGATTTGGTACACGCGTTATGAGCTGTTCAGTATACATGATGGCTAATGCCTGTCACAAAACTTCAACTGCTTTAACACACCAACATCTGCTCTCATGTAGCCTTTCTTTTATCTGCAGGAAAATCAGCGATTGACAAGAAAACGGCAAATGGGACTCCGTTAGCATCAAAACTAGCATGTACGTATCCTTGATAAAGAGTGATTGGTTCGTTGATGAGTTTTCATTTAAGAAACAGTGCACTTGAATAAAGTACATGCCCTGAGCTGCGCATGAATTTCGACTGCCCGGAGTTTGTAATGCCCAGTTAAGTCAAAGTACCCGGAAGTTTGCGCATTCCGCCCCCTGTCAGAATCCGGCAGTACGGTACGAAGAACTTTATTTAAGGATTCTGACAAGTGCCTCCCCTTAGGGTGACACCGCGGGGCACTTCCACGTGGCGACAGTTAGACCTAGCCGTATCGCAGGCTCTCTGGACAGCCCAAAGTTCAGTTTGATATTCCGAGCTCTTGAGGGCCGAGCTCCTTTTCTGCTCTGTGAGGTCCTTATCCCCACGTGATGAGGGGCACCGCCAAAAGCATGTGCTCTAGATCGCACGTTCCCCCCGCAGCGAGGGGCACTGTGAGCTGAATTCACTTGGGGATAGACAGTGCATGAAAGCGAGATTCGGATAAGAATTTTTCTAGAGCATCCTAAGGGTCATCGCCTGTGGCCTCGTGAGCTTTTCGTGTGGTGGGCGAAACACTCTTCTTTCCAGATAGAAGTGTTTTGTGAATTCATTAAATGTGAACAAAGTGTCTCGGAACACTTGGGCCCCGCACGGTGACAAGGCTTCCTCCTCCCGCGCGGAGAGTTAATGCGCGCGCCTGGGTGTGGGCGATGTCATTGAGGTTGGTGAGTGAGTCCAAATTTTGGCCTAGGTGTGCCGGGAACCAAGTGATCGTGTTCAGAGTTATTGCCCTGTTTTTAAGAACGTCATGTGCCTCTTTCTGCTATGGATCCCGAGGCCAACGCCCTCCGACCGCGGATTTAGAATCCGAGTATATTGCGTCGTATTGTCATCCAGGAGTGCCAAAGAAAGAATCTTGCCGAGCCCTTCGTTGCGGCACACAGATAGTGGCACTTGATACTGGGGCTATTTTTGTTGTGACGCTGAAATTTCGATTATATCTTGATGTCATGCTCCCAGAAAAGAGATAAGTACTGAAAGCATGTATGTAGTCGTCGCTACTGCCCTTTTCTTGGCAAAAAAGCTTTGTGCATTTTAAAGGTGTACTGACATCAAATTTACACATATCAAGATTTTTGCATCCACGAGTAGTTATCGAACCCCTCTAGTAGCGCTTCGCGACCTAAAACTCAACTGAGGGACGAATAACTATTAGTTTTATTGATTTATATCCCCAGTATCTAGCACGATTCAAAACGGCCGGGAAGCCCGCCATTTTTAGCGTGGGCAGCGCTCCCTCGCGGTCACCTCCAGATCGCGCCCCAGCTGACCACTTCTCCACAGAAAGGAGTGACGTGAGGCTCAGCTTCTCCGCTAACATTTCGTCTGCTAGGCGCACACGTTCAGTCATGCCTTGTCACCAGCAGTGCCGCCGTCGCTGTAAAAGGTGTCGACTAGTGTTGAATACGACAGCTTGGAATCGCCGCGATTCGCGACGTCGCGAATAATTTTATTGTGATAGAAATTATAAGGACAGTCTCGACGGGTTTTTGCAGTCGCCGTCGCCGTTGCCGTCGCCGTTGGTGTCATGTCGCGTATAAAGTCCAAATTGATAAGATCTCCCCGTGCATCGTACGTCCTACCCGCGGGTAATAACACGCGAGCGGCGGCGCCGAGCGCGGCTGAAGCAGAGATCAAACAAGCCGGCCCATCTCCGTCACTCCGAGGCGCATGAGATAAGATCCCCTCACCTGTTAGACCAGCCGTCGAATGCTCAAGCATAGAGGAAACGCCCCGCTCGACTATAACGAGCGTGAAAAGACTCGAGGGGGAGAGGGTGTGGTACTTCTAGCAGAAACTGCGACCATTGATTTCACGAGCGCGGTCGTCCCTGGCGCGCGCGTTATCTGGCTATCTCGGCAGCCGTCAGCGGGCGTCTCATATACCCTTCTACGGTGCGAAAAATGTACCTGGAGCGGCCGTATTCTCTTACACGAGCGTTTTGTAGAGTTATGTGAGATCACATCCAAAAGAGTTAACTGCCAGCCTAACTTTGTTTAACATTAAAATTTGTTTATATCGCATTCATTGCTTCACCCTTTCGGTGTAACTGTGGCTTTTTTTGCTTCGATAAACCCTTTGCAGAACAGCGATTCCAAAATGGACGCCATTCCAAGCAGCAACGAGGAGGTGCACGGCAACGCATGCTTCGTCCATGCTCGCTTGTGTGTCTTAACTAGCTATATTGGGGCGTTTTGGCGTGCACAGTATTCCGGTATACGCAAAGGGGGTTTATGGAATATCGGTATAAGGAATGTATACCAGCGGAGAAATAGAATACGTTAGGTCTCCACAATAACAATTCGGTGCTTGCCAGGTTCTTCTTTTGCGCCTCCAGATGGCCCCACCTATCTGGCCTCTCACGGTTACGACGGCAGTCACCAGGTATTACGCGAGCGCAAAGAAGTCTACGGACGAACTAAAATTCACTATTAACGATACCTGCGTGTTACTTGTTAGCGACGACATTTATCTATACGCTACTCCACTTTGATAGCTTGTGGTCGTGTTGGCGTGTACCATACGTGTGATCAAACGACACACTCTCTGCGCTTTTTCCGCGCTTCCAACCAGACGACTGCAGCTCACAACGGTTCCCCGACATGCGGACTGACGAGCACACGTTGAATCATGTTCTTTTCTTTCGCCTTTCTTTTATTGGTGGTTTGCATCTTGTAATTTCATGAAATAATTCAAAGTGATGCGACGAAGATCAGACATGAAGAGTGAGAGCATTTCCAGGCGTCGGCGCCAGTTGGCGCCACGATAAGAAAAACTCGGATCGTAGACGTCGTCGCTCCTAGCGCATCGTCACTCAGGACGGTATGTGTGGAATGTATAGCACCGAACACGTAGCACTAGTGTTGATGTTGCAAGGCACTCACTTTCCCATTGAGCTTTCGTACGCTGTTTGCCGTCGAAATAAAATAACTTCCACGCGACGGACGCCATTAATATTTGGCCTAGAAGACCTATGCATACCGAGCAATCGAATGAAGAGCACATCTCGATTTTGAAATTTAATGTGAGTGTCACTTTAAAGATACGAAAACGTGAAGCCGTCCCAAATATTACATAAGATTTTGGATAAGGACAGGTCAGGTTAAATCAAAACAAGATAATTGATAAATGTGTTGTAAGAATTCCTAAGCCTTGAAAACAGCGAATCTTGAAATTATATATTCTCGTTTTCTTCCGCTTTCAAATATAAAAAAGAAAGACGTACCGGCGTGTGGACGTTAGAGTTAAACATTAGGGTAACTTTACCGTCACATGAAACACGCGCGCATCAAAATGACTATCAGTGAATACTGTTGCACTGTGTAAGCCGTATACTAAGAGCCAATTCGTGGAGAGCTATCAGGCGCACAGCAATTTCGTGTACAGCGCGCAGCTGAATGTAAAAGCTTTCCTGGCGTTTCCTGGAACAAGTTTCCTGGTGCCTACTGCGCTAACGTTTAAACATAGATTTCTTACAAGCTTCATGAGCTACCGAGTATACGAAAATTCCCTAACCAGTGCCATACATGCAACAGATATAACTATCATTGAGAAAGGTAACTGCTCAT